>JANHFT010001770.1:26911-37289 GCA_032467955.1 Pseudoxenodon macrops | reverse complement strand
TCTGCACATGCGCAGAAGAAAAAAATAGAAACTTTTTTTTAAAAAGATGCCAGCGTCCACGGACCAGAACCAGTTCTATGACAGCACCAGCGGCTTACTACCTACTCTATAGAACCTGTCCGAACCAGTAGGAACCCACCTCTGCAACACATATATCTTGGGAAAGTAATGTCCCCAAAATTTCAATGGTTTTTTTAACAACAACATTAAGCAAGGGTGGGGGAAGAGATGCACTGACACCATGGGAGAATTATGTGTGCCAGAGTGAGCACAGATACCAGCAGCAGTTCTCAAAACTTTTAGTAATTATGCAGTGGATCAAGAAACAGGCTAGGAACTTCTGCTCTATTCAGAATCTTCATTTGAGGTTTTGAATGGGGGGTGGGGATGTAAGTGTATAGCTCCATGATGGCAAACCTATGGCACATGTGCCACCTGTGGCATGCAGAGCCATATCTGCTGGCAAGGGAACCATTGCTATAGATCAGCTCCAGTGCGCCACCTGATTTTTGTCCAGCAACACCCTCCTCCCCTCCCAGGAGTCTCCACGCAGCCCATTTTGAAGTAAGTAAAGAGGCTCTGGGAGGGCGTTTCTGGCTTCCAGAGAGCCTCTGAGGGCAAGGCCCTTTTTGCCCTCCCACAAAATGGCACACAATGGCAAAAGGTTAGCCATCACTTGTATAGCTTATCAAAACCTGATCCACTCACTTTGATTGTCTTATTGTTACGTATATGAAATTTCAATATCTGACAGAACCCTTTATAAATAAGAAGAACAAAACCAACAATGAAGAAACTGCCAGTTATCCACTGTAGATTACCAGGCTAATAGATAAAGAGCTGTAGTGTTAGCATTAACCAGCTGGTGTTCCCATTTTATGCACAGTTTTTAAAAAAAGGAATGGTAGAAATAGAAGCATGAAGTGGTGCAAGCAAATCACAAACCTTTCAGCTCCCTTGCTAATTGACTTTTAATTGACTATTTTAGAGCCATTGGAGTCACCGTGTAACTGGACTCCTGTGTGCATAAATTGGTTAATACAATTCTGTGAACAATTAGAATTTAAAATGTTCCAGCTTATTTTCCTAGGTTTTTTTTTATTTATTACATACATGTGCGCTATCTCTACAATTTATATTTAGTTTATGTAATCAAAACATATAGTTGCCTATAAAATATATGACGAGACTTGTTTCTGCACTCTTAATCAGGACATCTAATACAGAAGACTCTGTCCCTGAAATAGACCCAGAAATAGCCTAATGGTTCTCCATTACTGTTTATATAGGGTGTTGCTTTAATGCAAGTTTGCCTAAAGGTGTTTTCATTTATTGCATTTTTCATATAATCAATATGAGAAAAGCAATCTGAGGACTATATGCCATCATGTGGGAGGCCAGAATGCCTAGTAGGAGGGAACCCTTTTGTAGATATTCTATCTCAAATGCATTTTCATTGTCTCTCTGCACTGCTGGTGTTCTAGCAAATCTGCAGGCCATATTTGAAAGATTTGTTTTAAAAATCAAAGAAATACATTAAATAATATTTTAAAAGTTAAAATAACCACCCTTCTAAAAGGTGCGCCCCATTCTATTCTCTGTGTGTGTGTGTGCGCGCACGCGTGTGTGTGCGTGCGTGTGCATGTACACCTTCAAATCAGTATTGACTGCTGGCAACTTTCTGAACAAGTCCTTACAGTTTCTTGGGAAGGCTATTTCCGAAGTGGTTTGCCATTGCTTCTTTTCTAGGGCCGAGAGTGACTGGCTCAAAGTTACTCAGCTTTGTGTCTAAGATAAAATGAGAACTCATGGTCTCTCATGATGCCCTAACCATTATATTCTGTGGCATACATATGAGCAGGGACTTTCTCCGATCTGTATTTTAACATGTAAATGTCATAATATTATTTCAGTTACCATTTTTGGGGAAATCTGGTGTTAAAATCTCCCCTTCCACTACCTGTTCCTCTCATCCGAGATTTTCATGGATTGATTGATTATGTGCCATCATGTCTGTGTCAATTCTTAGAAACAACGTAGATAGATTTTCTCCCTGACCATCTGTCCCTAACCTGGTCTTTCAGGATTTCCAACATTTCTTTTGTTCTGGTCTTCTTCTTTTTCCTTCCCTGCTTTCCGACATTAAAGCCTTCTCCCAAGAGCTAGTTTTTTGTCTGTAGTAGAATAATTTGACCCTGGTCATAATTCAAACAATAGTTACTGTCTAACTAAGACATCATTTCTTATTACAAATTAGTATCTGCAGTGCAATCCATCACATTACTTAGTTAAATAGATTAGTACATGTAAAGTCTTGATTACCAGTAGTTCTTATTAATCCTTCAAGGCTTTCTTATAACCTGTAAGTTTGACCAAATATGGTTATAGACTGTCTTCAGTTATTTTCTCATTTGAATTTTTGAATGTCTAAGGAGAGAAGTGATTTGAGAAATAATTTTAATTCCAGGGGTGAAATAAACTGTATAAAATAAGGGATGTTGTGTTCAAATGTCTACTGGACTGCTTAATCTGTGCTCCTCTTACATAACCCTTAACTTTTATAATTATATATGAATTCTCATGGAATAAGCGATGGAATCAGATGCTTATTGACCATGTTTACAGATATCTAAGGAATAAAAACTTCACTCTGAACCAGCAGAACATACATTGTTTCATAGCTACTAAATTTGAACTAAATGTCTATCAATGTGGATTATCTAAAATGGAGGAAATGGTAGTAATGGAGGAGGAGGAGGTGGAGGAGGAGGAAAAAACAGTGTCATGCAACTGGAAACGTGTCTACACGATGGACAAAGCAAATGCAAAATTAAATTCTTGATGTGAAAAGGGGGACAATGAAGTTTTCTGACTGAGATACCTTTAGAGAGGAATTCAATTTCTCTGCTTTCTTGCTCTCTTGCTTTATTTTTTTAGAGATCTAGTGAAAAAGCCTGAAAGCCCTTTATTATTTCTTATTTTCTTTTTAATATGTGGTATAAGTTCTATTTTTTCCCTCCCAATGTTAAAGCAGTTCCCATTTTTTTGTGTTTGTTTCGGACACCTAGCTGAGATGAACAATGTCTCCCATTGAATCACTTCTTTCATCTATTCAGCTTCTTTTATCCCCTGCATCTCATCCCTCCTTCAGTACCTTACCTCTCATTAACCCTCAGGGTTCCCAACACACTGCATCTCTTTTAAAGATACATATTTTTTATTCAGAGAGAAGCCATTTCTGCTTGGTGGATTCAGTTTCCGTAAGACCCTTACACAATAGTTAAGTGCATAGTACAGACTCTTTACATTGCAATGAACAATAAGCCAAGATACTAATTTATACTGGCATATTGTATCCTACTCAATTGTATACTACTTCTCCCCTCTCTAGGTTAGGCAGCTTAAAGAAAACCTTTTCTTCTCCTAGGATAAAGAATATTTGAGTTACTAATCACTTTGGGCTAACATACAAAACCCATTGTTTTCTGCATCTCAGTATGAAAAGTGATAGATACTAAGGTGTGCATCATACTGTTATTTTAAACTTGAATGATGAAATTAAGAGTCTTTTAAAATATTTTTTAATATATTAACTCCAGCTCTAGACTAGGTGTACATGCAAGTCAGTAACAATTTTCATATGATTAATTTGTGAAATCAAACTTTTAAAACTAACTCCCAAGGCTTCGTCTATGAACTTGGCAATACGTTTCAATTATTTTGAAGAAAAAAAATAATGCTGCCAAACTACAGGTGAGAAGTACTGTTTAAGAGGAGCTTTTGTTTCTCTTTTCACAAAAAGAATGTTTTTTTTTCCTCAGATAGCTTTTGTGTAACACAAAGATATGATCATTCCTTTGAAATGATTTCTTAAGGCAGATGTGAAATTGCACAGATGTAACGGGTTAATGAATCAATCAAATCACTCCCTCTAATGGCATTCTCAGGGAATGAGTTCCAACAGAAATACAGTAAAGATGAATTGGGTTGGCAGGGAAGTATCATTATATTCAGGAGGCCCTTGAAAGTGATAAAAAAAGTCCATAAAATCTCAAAATGGAAAGTTGGGGGAGGGGGCAATGGATGGAAATGAGTTTAATAGCCATAAAATATTAAATGTTGGTTGTAAAGAAACATGGATGATTGGAGAAAGGTGGGAAGTAATTTATCTGCTGAAGGAAATCATGGAAGGATGGCCCAAGAAAGGGATCTTATTGTCTTTTAAATGTAATGCTAGGTACAAATTGTCCTGTGCTAGTACTATGGTCCTATAGTTATCCCCTCAGAAATCAATCCCATTGAGTTCAATGGGTCTTCATCCAAAGTAAGTGGGTCATGTCCTGCTTGATTCAATGGGATTTCTGTATCTATAGATTTGCCCTTCAGGAAAGGCAAAACCAAATAATAGGGTCCGTCTGCAACTACATTGTATGTAGCACTTCTAATTTCAATGGAGACACTGTGTAGAGGAACAAAGGCTTTTTCCAGGGTTTGAAAGTGCACTATCCATCAAATGAAAAGGCAGCCTCCATGCCTCTGGGTTGCATGTATCAGATAACTCCCACTCCCACAAGCTGCTTTAAAAGACTGTTATTCTCTCAGGCCCATCCTCTGTTTTCTGTTCAAATTTATTTTGGAATTATAGTGAATAATAAAAAGATCAAATTCTTTACAGAATCTTTCCCTATCCAATTCATCTTGTTTTCTCTTAATGTTGATCAATTCATAGATTTTGGCATGGCTGTTTCCTTACACACGTATCTGCAGTCTATCCAAATGAAATTTATATTGAAGAGGAAAATACCTTTAATTGCGCATAAGGTTTACAGTCTGTTGGTTCGTTTACTCCAATATTATGCATTCTACCCTATTAAGAATAATTTAAAAGGTTTTTCCAGTCCTGCATGGAGGTAGATATATGGGATCTTGTGAATATAAATAAATATTGAACTAGATGCTATAACAAAGCTGATGCAGGACAATAACATCTGCTAATTTTCTTTACTTCCCAATGAAATGTATTAACAATCTGAAAGTATAAACTAAAACCTTCATAAATTAAACTAATGCAATATAGTATTTTGTATCAGCTATGGAAATTGTGCCATGCCAGAATTTGTACTAGGCCAGAAAGTAATAGCATCAAGACAACCTTGGCTGGATGATTCATGGCTGATATTCACATGAAAGACCACTAACACATCCAAAAACTTTAGAGTGGGAAGTAACCTTGAATATGGCAAAGGAAAAGCACTTCCAGATTGTTGTAAAAGCATTAATATGAACATCTAAACATTGTAGGTTGATTTTGAGAAAGTATTCAACTTTTCTTTGTCTAATAAATGTTCTTAAGATAAGGGCCAGAATTACATTGGGAAGTTAAATATGTTAGGCTAATACTCTAACAACTTCCAAGTTTGAAACTCCATTCCCAAGCAGCAATTTGGCTGAAACCATCATGCTAGATTTTCCTTTTTGAAGAGAATAAAAAGCAAACTATTCACTCAAGTGGTTTTGCACGGTGCACATTTTTTCCATGATGACTATTGGGGAATGTTGCTTAGATAGTAATGTGTTTATATTTTCAGATTTCAAGACTGCGGTATTTAGGCTGCAACCTTTCAGAAATCAGTAATAGCTTCCATTGCTTTTGACAGTTGCAGATTCCATAATTTGCAGGATGTTGATACTATTATTCTACTTTATAAAAATGGCATTCATCTTCCTTACGTAAAGGCTCGAAAAGCAACACATTGTCATGTCACTGTCATTTTTTTTTATCCTCATGGGTGCATCAGTACAATCACTGCTTTATGTTCTCCATTTATTTAAGTTCACCATTACATTAGTACAGGCTTAATTATATCTCATCTGTTTATATGAACTCATTTCAAAGTGTCATGCTTGGAACTATTACATCATACATTTGTAATAAGTGCACTTTTACTGAGCCCATGCATCTTAAAACTTCACTGAAGTGGGAAGAAAAAGACATCTACTTTAAGGCAGATCTTGAATGCACATTTACTGTGAAATAAGTGAATAATAATACTAGGTTATTTTGGAAAGTGTTCTTTTATGCAGTTGCTGCATTTAATACAATCACAAAATGGCAACCCAACAGGTGGTCTTTTCATAGTATTAAGCTACAACAATTGGAACAAAAAGGACACCAGAATCTAATGTTCTTCAGAATTTAAAAAGCCGTTCACTTCCTTTTGTGAATTTTCAGATTTAGCCATGTTCGTTATTGTTGAACCACAAATGCAGGACATTCTTTTTTGACATTTTGCCTTAAATAGATACTGACTAAGGCTGACTAGCCAGCTAGCTGTTTTGTCACAGGGTAGCGGAAATGAGCCATTTAACAATGTGGAGGCACTCTTGGTTCTTAATGGCAACGGAAAGCACCAGTTTTGATATGCAGTAAACCTAGTAAAGTCTACGATCACAAAAGTATATCTGACAAAGGATGAAGTTTCCTCTTTTGCTATCCCCTCCCCTCTTCCCCCTCCTAATCTAAGAATTTCTATCTGGCTTAATGAAGTTGCAAAGACAATTTGGTGTCATTGGCAGTTCTTGAAGGTCTTAAAAAAAATACTTCGGCATTGTGGCTCGGGCCATTCAAATCACCTCCTTTGGGAAGGTCCATTATTCGAAGAGCAATTATGAACTTCTTCACCAAGCAGGGAGGGGAAAGGAAGGATTTGATCCTTGTCTGTTAAATGTTTTTGGTAGTGGAAAAAGTACCTCATTACTGTGATCACACAGTACAATTTTAAGTAGCTCTTATTTAGACATAAGAATCACCAAGTTCGTATATTTACCTGCGCATTCAATAGAAATTCCAAGTAAATATGTGCAGGATTGTAATGGTATCAGCAGCATTAAGCTAGTGGTCCAGCATTATAAATCCTTCAACAAAATTAAATTTATTCAAATAAGTAGCAAATCAAATGGAGCATTCTTTAATGGATCAGCTACCCTGAAAAATAGCAAGCATAGTGTACTGAGATAATGAGAAGATAATGAGCTTAACCCAGTGAGCTTGATAAAAACTCTTCAAGGTCTAAGGGACAATTTTCATCCAATCATTCTACCTCAAATCCATCAATGATTTATTTTTTAATTTAGTATTTCTATGTCAGTCTTCCATAGCATTACATCCAATTATACAGCAAAACAGGAAAACTATCCAAAGATATACACTAAGTCTATCAAATGTGTTAAAAATACAAATCAATGTAATATTTTGTTCACATAGTCACAGCACAGAGTTTATTATGACAATCTAGGTAAATATCCACTGATGGTTTCATCTATCTATGCACCCCATTCAGCAGACTTATCAAGAGAATGCTGACAGCTTGGTCTCTCCAATTATATACATTGTGTTCTAAAGATTCCTAGGCACAGAGCCAAAGATTGTGACAATACAGCCATAAACATGAATCTTCAGGAAGGCAGCCATGTCAACGTGTTGCAGGAAAACAACACCAAAGAGACTTATGGCATCGTTGTGGCCTTAGTTTGGGCAGATTGTAGCCATTTTTCCAGACCCAAGGTCATTTTTCCAAGCCAGCCTTCCAGATCCCTGGATGTCAACTCCAACATTTCTGGGAATATAGCAGATAACTGGGAATTATTAGTTACATTCATTGAGGGGTTTCGCAGACATTCATTTCTCATTTTAGGGAAATAACCTAATCTAACAATAACCAGTTATTCTGAGGAAAACGTTCTTCCAGCCTCTTTCAATCAGACTTCCCAAGCAAATAATCAATATTTTCTTTTACAATGTTCCTGTTCACAAAGAAAAACAAGATTGTCCTCGATTCCTTCATGTGTAGGTTAAAAAAAAACCTTTTCCTGTTAGGACTGGGAAAAGAAAAAATAATAAATAAATTGTCCTGTGAGCTGTAGTCATGAGAAGAGAAAAGTAAACACTATTATCCTTTCAGTCTCAGATGAAAGTGAGGAATTTCCAGAAAACCAAAAGTAAATACCGGGTAAAACTGAATGTGAAAGGAGGTTTGGACAGCAACTTTTACCTTGGTAGACGAAGGTAAATGCCAAGTTAGCATTGTGCTAAAGCGGTGTTTTGTTTTGTTTTTTCATTTCTGTGTATTTAAGCCTGCTTTCTTGACTCTGAGATCTATTATCTAATTACAGACTCAATCCTGCCAGATCCATTTGTGATCTTAGCACAGCAGAGTCTCCAATATTCTTACTGATCCATACCATCTTGAGATGTACCCAAACTTTTAGATTTTTTACTTTGTTTCTTTCTATTAGAGAGCCTTTGGAACATTTGTCTGTAATATTTCCTATTATTTCCTATTAATTACACATTTGCATGTGGCTAACATAAATTAAAACAGAAGTTTTACGTTTTCTTTGTAATAAACCAATTTTGAATTATAATTGTGATTTTTATCATGGTTCCAATGAATTGATAGATTATAGGCCATCAGCCTGGTATTGACTTTTAGTGACCACATAGACACTCTTCTCCAGTGTAATCTGTCTCCAAACTAGCTCTTCCAGGTTTCAGAAAATGCACTTATCTTCACTATAATCCAGTCCATCTATCTTGTTTCTGGTTACTCTCTTTCCTTCCACTCTTCCCAGTAGTATAGACTTCTCCAGAGAGCCAAGTCTTCACATAATATGATAATTTAAGCCGATTCATAGGTACTTAATGAGAACACTGGACTAAATTGTTCTGTGATCGATTTGTTTATTTGTTTGGCTATCCATAGTATTCTCAAAAGTCTTCCCTGGCATCAAAATTCAAAAGCATCAATATTCATTCTATCCTGCTTCTTCACATTTTTGACTGCATAATTCTGATCTTTGTAGGTATAAACATGTCCTATTATCTAAATATCTCTTCCAATGCCTTCATCCCTGCTCTACTATAGCAAATTTCTTGGCTGCTGATAATTCCTTTACTCTTGATAATTTAATTATTTATTTATTTATTGAATTTATATTGCCGCCTATTCGCCCATAGCAACTCAAGGCGGCTTACAGAATATAAAACTACATTTAAAACAATAAAAACAAACAAAAAGTATCAAATAAATTAATATAGTACGATATAACAAAACCACCCCCACCTCCCACCCCCCACCCTGGCAACAGCAGATCACATGAGCCAATTAATAGGCTCTGTCCTCTGGGTTCTCCGGGACCGCTGGTAGAACCAGGTCTTCAGTATCTTCCGGAAAAATATTAGAATGGGGGCCATTCAAATCTCTGGGGGAATGATGTTCCAGAGAGAGGGAGCCACCATAAAGAAGGCCCTTCTTCTGGGTCCCACAAGGTGTATCTCCCTCGGGATGGGACCCAAAACATTCCCTGCCTCCCCGCTCTGATGGGTCAGGTAGATGTGACCGGCAAAAGATGGTCCCTCAGATAACCTGGTCCCAAGCCATGAAGGGTTTTAAAGCAGAGGTGCATGCAGGCCGCTGCATTTTGCACCAATTGTAGCTTCCGGATGCTCTTCAAGGGCAGCCCCATGTAGAGTGCGTTGCAATAGTCAAGACAGGAAGTGACTAAGGCATGAGTGACTGTGAGTAGGGACTGTTGTTCCAGGAAATGGGCAACTGGTGCACAATCCGTAGTTGTGCAAAGACCCTCCTGGCCACGACCATCACTTGCTCTTTGAGCAGGAGTCATGAGTTCAGGAAAACCCCTAGATTACTCTCAGGGTCTGTTTGGGGTAGTGCCACCCCATCCAAGACCAAAGGTGGCAATTCTCCCTGAGCCAACAAACCCAAAACCCAGAGCCACTCGATCTTGCAAGGGTTTAGTTCCAACCCGTTGCTCCACATCCAGCCCCTAACAGCTTCTAGGCACTGTGAGAAGGAGGACACTAATCTTAAAAGGCAGAGGTTATCTACCACTTCAGCATCTTTATTTTTAAGTAAATTGCTCTACCTGTTGTCATTATTTTGGTCTTTTTAATATTTAATCTTAGTCCAATTTTTTCATTGCACTCCTTGACTTTCATTACTAGAGGTTACAGATCATTACTGTTTTCAGCTATCAAAGTATCTGTCATGCATGCCTCTGTTCAATATCCAAGAAACTCCATGTTTTTAGAGAAAGGTACTTTTACTGAATATGAACTGATAGCAACCAAAGGAAAGCAAGAACTGAGGCTAAAGGCGTGAAAAATTACAGAATGAAAGCATTCCCAAATCCCTCCCCCCCCAAGGACCCTGGCTGAATGTCCAATCCCCAGGCCCCCACAGTGTCGTGTGGGGTGTCTCTTCAGGTGGAGCCATCCATCTGGTATGCCCGGACGGTTGACCTTGAGCTGGCTATAAACAAGTCCATTCAGCTGCACAGCAGATGATGAGAGCTTTCC
>JANHFT010001770.1:4210-23138 GCA_032467955.1 Pseudoxenodon macrops | reverse complement strand
TGCTGGCTGTGCACCGCCCTGAGTCTTTCGAGAGAAGGGCGGTATAAAAATTTAATAAATAAATAAATAAATAAATAGATCTTCCATGGCACGTGCCTCCGAAAGTAAGGGGGCCCTCAGGGGGAGACACCGTGCTGGAGCCAAGACTGCTGCTCCACTGCAGTGCAGCCATGGGACATCTGCCTGCCCTCCCAAAGCTGCCCATGCACAGTGCAGCATCGCAGCGGTCGTGGCCCCGGCAGCAGCAGTGGGAGAAGGGGTGGGCGGGTGGCCCTTCAGGGAGATGCTGCAGCCACTGTGCTGGGACCGAGATCAGCAGCAGCAGCAGATGGTAGCGTTGGCCTCAGCAGGTGGACGGCGGCAGCAGAAAAGGGTGGTGGCAGGAGAAGGCAGTGGTGGCAGGGAGAGTGAAGCCACCAGCCCGAAGCTGCTGGCCAGGCAAGCTTGCCAGGCCGCCCCATCATGGCTGCTATGGCAGCGGTTTCAGGAGATGCTGGTAGGCGGGGAGGCCACCCGGCCCAACAACCTTCGTAGCCACATGGCTGCAAAGTAGGCTGCCCCACTGTGGCTGTAACATTGGTGGCTTCGGGATATGTTGGCCCAGTGGGAAGGTGGGAGAAGGCTATCATGAATACTTACCTGTGTGTAGGCAGGATGAGGCAGTTCTGTGGATGCACATGGCGAAGGCAAAGTGGGGGCGAGCGCTGGAGCGGGGACCAGTTTGGGGGTGTGGCCAGCAAGTGGTCGCTACTGGTTCAGTGACCCTGGCCAAATTACCGCTACCGGTTCTCCTTGACCAGTGCAAACCGGTAGCAACCAGAAGGTTGCTCTTAGGAAGCACAGAGGTGAGCTATTACAACAATTCCAAAATGAATGTCTTATAAAATGGAAGCTTTATTGTTGAAGCTTTTTGTGTGTAATGGCTGTGCTTTGAGCATATCTCAATTTGTAATGTGTTTAAGCAGATCATGCCTGTACAACATTCCTCTATTTCTCCATTTCTTAGACTGAGAGATTCACTGCAAGGCAGTGGCTGAGCTTTTGAACACACAGCATTCTTCCTCAATGCCTGCTTTCAAGTGTTTTTTGGATCATCTACATGTCCCAAAAAACCTAGTAGGCAGCACACTGTAAATGTTACTATATAGAACTTGTAGCAATAGAATCTGGAATTTCTGGAGTATAGTGTTGTGCCCGTAATAAATCATTTGTGTCATTTGATAATTATTGTTCATCGCACAGTCATCCAGATATTCCGACTGGATTTAGCATTTTGTTCACCTATCGAGTCTTCCCAAGCTGGGATAGGCCAATGCAGAAATGTTAAAGGTCACAGGATGTAAGCTGTTCTGAGTAATTTGCAATTGATTGATGGTGAGTCAATACCAACTCGGACCAGCTTGATTCTTGCTAAAGCCATTGTGACACCATCCTCAGCACCTGCCCAGATATGAATCCAAATCAAGTTCCCTTTTCACCTGTTCATGATGGTATCTTCATCCTACTACCAAAGGTGCTTTTCTAAGATCTCCACCTGTTGTGCACTTAATGTAATATACTTGTATGTGTGTAAACTCTTTATATGTATACATTTGGGAGGGAAATTAGGAAAAAAACCCACTCCCCATTAGCTGGCCTAATGACCCAACTGATGTGATCAGACGCCTATCAGCATTAATTCAACAAAGCACATTGTACGTGTCATTCAGTTTACATCCTCTCCCAACTTTCTATCTTCCCCCTTTTCTTTTCTTTTTACAACCCTGTAATCCCTTAATTCGGGGTAGAGTTGGTACAACTGGATGGAGTTGAGCATTCCTCACACCATGCAGAGTTCACAGCAGACATTTTTTCTTTCCACCCTAGGAGAGAAACATTTGCCACTACCTAGGATTGAACTCTCAACCTTCTGAGTGGGAGGCAAGTGTCTTCGCCACTAGGCCACCGTATCACTCTCCCTCCCAACTTTCTATACAGCAATAAAAATAACAAACTGTTTCTTTTGTTTTAAATTAGTATCTACTATATGAACACATCATGTTTTGGAAATGTGTTACTTGACTGCATTCTCCCTCAAAAATGACAAGCGTATGCCCATAGCGATGGTAACAATTTTAAATCTCCCTTATTCAAAAAAAATTTAATGTGGGTTTTAATTTTAATTAAAATCAGCAATAGGGAAAAATCAACTTGTACCATACTTGAGGGAAGCACATTCTTAGAATTGTTTAGGTCAAGTTCAGTCACACTTACCATTCTGTAGTCCTACTACACCTGGACTGTAATATTCCAGATGACCTCTAGATGGGAGCAGAGATGTTTGCTGTCTTCTTGTGGTTGTCTAGATTTTTGCAGCCCACTTCTAGTAACCCTAATTCCACCCAATAAAAAGCTTTCTATTATATGTCCCCTTCGTGCTGCATGTGCTGCTTAAGAACTCTGACTAATGGTAGGGTTGGTCCAGTGGGAGCTGTGTGTGTATGTGTGTGTTCTCTTTGACAAGCATAATTTTATTTATTTATTTAAAATCTGCTTACCTCTTAAGTTTTTATTCTAAATTATTTGCTTAGCATTTAGGAGTGAAAACTACTCAGTGGTAGTACAGTTCCTTAATTAAAATCAAACAAAGAGATCACTTATGTTTATTGAGGAAAAAAATCTATTACTGTTCTTAACAATGTTAGACAGAATACTGAATGGTTCAAATTTCCCAAGCCACTCATATTTCCTGCTGATATGAGGGCTGTTCAAATAGGCACTTCACTTTTGGGTTTATTTATTAAAATCCTGCACTCAGCTATAGAAAATTAGTCTCCTAGAGATGAACCACTCCTTTCCCTGAAGAACTGACTGCAAAGCAGATATTCCAGAATTAGACAACAACATAAAACCAATCAGTATGTTAGATTACCCATTGGGAATACTTCAGTATTCAAATAGGATTTTAAAAATACTATTTTTAAACAGCACAAATTGTTATATTTCAAATGGCTTTTACAAAACAAGACGATGTGGTCATTTATTTATTTGTTTATGAAATGTATAGGCCATTCTGATCTTTCATTACTGTGGGCAGTTTACAAAATAAAACAAAGAACAAGAATGCAAGCCAGACAGATTTATATAGGGTTATTGACAGTTATTCTATTAGGAATGAAAGATGTTGTAAAAACAGACATAACAACCACCAAACCGGTACTGATGGCTCTTTGAAGCTGTACACAGATAACTGCAAAACATGGAAGAAAGCTGACTTTACTCCTTTGTAAAAATGCTGTCCTATAGTTTCGACTGTGAAATTCTAGTATTCTTCCTATTCTGTTAATACAGATGAGAACCACCCCTTCCATTCTCAGGCATCAAAGCACACACTTGAAGAGGGCAAGAATAATTATCCTCTTCCCTTGGATACTGATTTTATAAGCATTGAATCACTTGTATAGATTCAAATAAAGGGTGCTACTATTGTGTGTAAAATGAAGAACGTTCTAATACACTCCAGTTATAATTCACAGGATCTAATTCACAGGCCCGTGAGATTATGGCATAGAAAAAAACTACAGCTCTATGGTTTGAAATAATATGAAGTGTGGAGGAGGTATGTATCTTAAATCATGCCAGGCAGAATCCCTTTGTGTGTGAAAAAATATTGCTCAATATATGTTACAACTGCTTGAATTTACAAGGAAGAATAAAAAGAGTAATGCTAAACCTTTTAGATGGCTCTTTGTGGGATCTCTTGCTACTAGACAAAAGCTCTAATGGCAATGTATATATGTGGATCTACTACTGGGAACCCAATTATGTTTTGAGAAATGTAATTTTCATATGTATCCATCATCTTCAGGAGTGGAGCACGGATGATATGGGAGTTTTTGATCCAAATATAGAATTCTATATATTTTCTATATATTAAGGGAGCCACAGAATATGTTAGTTACTCATGACCATCTAGAACAGGGGTGTCAATCTTGCGGGCCACAGGCCGGATGCGTCACGTGCTGACCTCGTCCGGTTTAGCGAAGGGGAAAAAAGTCCCGATACGTCACGTGACACCACCGTGATGAGGCGAGTTTCACACCCCTGAACTAGGAGGTCAGGCAAAAGACATTTAAAAAAAAAAGATCTAATGAGTTGAGACATCCTTCACTCCCATCCCTCTGCAGACTGCAAGTTTCCCTTTCTTCTTTTCTCCCAATTTATTATCCAAATTATCATTTAAAATTTGAAATACATTAGTTGATTGGCTCAGAGTCAACTGTGATTAATCACTATCACTGTGTGCTTTCTCTGAATTCCATTAAAACCTGTGTAACATCTGTGTAACATTTTGTTTTCTCTTTTTTTCTATTCAGTTTGTTCTTCAATATTTTTATTTAGTGCTTTGTAATAATGTATTTCGGTTAAACTGAATTGCATTAGACAATCATAATAATATCAAAACTTCCAAAGAAACAGTAGCATCATTTAATCAAGAGAGAATGCAAACCAATGGAAACTCTCATAGCTCCTTGGGGACAACATTCCATGGCTGGGGTATCCCTACGTGTAAATTAGCTCCTTATAAAAATGGACTATTCCTCCAAAGGTTATGACACCCAGAGTAGCAGCTGTTTTACATATTTTAGTCTACTGGCTTGATAAGTGGAATTCAATATTCCTTCAGATATTTTGATCCTAACTGATAACATGCCTCACTATGTTTGAAAAGCAGAGATCTAACATTATCCTAAAACCCGGGTTTATTTAAACCATTTGCTTGTATTTCAAATTAATTGGAATTCTGTTCAACTACAACCTTATACAGGTAGTCCTCGACTTACAACAGTACAACAAGTGACCGTTCAAAGTTACAATGGCACTGAAAAAAAGTGAGTTATGACCATTTTTCACACTTGCAACTGTTGCCGTATCGCCATGATCACATGATCAAAATTCAGATGTTTGGCAACTGGTTCATATTTACGACGATTGCATTGTCCTGAGGTCATGTAATCAGCTTCTGCTACCTTCTGACAAGCAAAGTCAATGTGGAATCCACGTTCACTTAACAACCATGTGACTAACTTAACAAACACAATGATTCACTTTAACAACTGTGGCAAGAACAGTTGTAAAATGGGGCAAAACTCACTTAACAAATTTCACTTAGCAGCATACATTTTGGGCTCAATTATGCTTGTAAAGTCAGCTATATTTTTCTACTATAGTCACAGCTATTCAGTCAAAAAGGTAACATGTGCAATGGTGAAACATCTAGGCACCACTGATTTGGGTTAGAAATGTTTGTTATCATATAAAGACTGTCCTAAAATGCAGACAGATGCCAAGCAGTGAATACCACAAGCAGTAATTAATTCCAAGAGAATGAAACAGCAATAGTTATCATCTGAAAAGACACACTCCAGTTGAGTTTGTTCCCAGGTGTCATGTTTTCCTTTTCTTAACTTTCTAATCTAGCATATAGTCCTGACATGTCCTGATAGTCTCCCGTAAAGATTAATCTCTGATTATTTATTGATGGGGAGCTTAATCGGTTAACTTGTTATATTTATGAATGGCATTTATCCTCCAAACTTGCAACAAAAGCTGTGGGGAAGGGGGAATTCAGTAATTAGAGAAATACGTAAGAGGATGAGGTATCACCTTGGATATATTGCACCCAAAAGGTCTATGTCTTTAAGTGTAGGAAGCAGCACCTTGAACTTAGCCTGGAAGTAAGTTGATTAAAGAGCTGCTATATTAGCTGTGATTATTATCCATTTTATCCTAGAGATATCAGATGGAAATAACAAAACAGATGCCACAACTACAAATATGCTTGCCTCAGAAACTCTCCCTGTTGAATTATTTTGCAAGGGCAAATTATTTTTCTCTCTAAAGGGAAAACACTAAAGACAAAGAGAAACTTGGTGTTTGGGATGGGGAGGGATTTTTCCCCCCTCAATCTTGTATAATTGTGACATACCTGAACATATTAGTTACAAGTCACTGATATATGGCCTGCTTCATTTTACTGAAATCTGCAAGAAGAATAAAAGGCACATTTGTGGAGACAGCAAGATGTGTCAATGCTCCTCACTGTAATCAATTGTTGAAGAAAATAACACATTTTACATGGCAGATCACAATGAAAGTAGTTTTCGTTGAAGTTTGAATGTAGTAACTTCAATATTAGTCCTTCAAAGATGTTTTGGGATCAATCTCATTCTCCTCAATCAGGTCCACCTTCAGAAAAAACAGGGGGAAATTACTCAAAATCCTCCAGTGTTTTGGGATAAACATTTTTTTTGGAAAAGCACTTAACCTTTTTTACTTACTTACTCTAAGTTTGGTATAATAGCATTCTGGGAAGGAGGAAGGGAATATTATTCCATTATCTATTGAGAAATGTGATAGGAGAAGAAAAGACCAAAGATTGAGCACAAATTCTACTGGCAGGAAGGTGAGGGATTAAGTAGGTAATGGCGAAATGTATATTCTGGTTCTTTATGAAGACCTCAGAATGTAACTGCCCTTTTTCCTTCTTTCAGTACTGGTCTGCCAGACAAGTGTATACCTTACCTATGGAAACCCTATTCACAACAAACTGAGAACATTCAGTCTTAAGATTAAAAAAAATATATCAGTGTGAGCAATCATTGGCTGGGATGACTATTGACATCATTTGATTGGGCAGGGATATGTATACCTTGGTGTACTGCTTCTCTTAAAATGATGTATGAATTTCATACAGAATAGGCTATTAGTGAATGAAGAAATGAAGACATTTCTTACAGATGGTCTCTTCCTCTCCACCAGAAGAATCCTCATCTCTTTAAGGGTACCATCAACATTTCATAGTTACAAGTCTGATTGTCTTCATTTATTTTGTAGCTTTGTGAAATAAACAGTCACATTTTCAGTGACACTCCTTGCCAGAATTATATTTCAACTGAAATTTGTTCCGTCAGCATAGCACGCGAAACATAAAAACAAAATACTTTACTTTTTTTCCTGCTAAAAATTCCACAGATCCACCTTCCCATTAATGGAAAAAAGATATTTATAATGCTATTTCCAAAACATTCTTCATTTTTCAGTCTAGATAAGTAATAGTTTACTGAATCCAAGTTTCCAATAAGAATTAGATAAATTCATGTGCATATTTAGTTTCCACCATAAAAGCTAGATAGAGTACTCAGTCTAAAAAGGTTAAATATGCTTGAAAGCATAATGAAGTCTCATTGCCATAATCAAAGAAACTGATTTACCACTTTGGGCCTCCCTTCATTTGTTTTTCTCAGCAATGTTTGTTTGAGTGCATTGATCTTCTCATCAAGTTCAGCCAGAGTATAGTTCTGCCATTCAGAAAAAGACAGGAGCTTAGCATCATGAATTAGTAGCAAAAACATTTAAATTAAGAAATAATTGGAGAGCAAGCATGGAGTTAATATTCTGGAGAAAGGATGAACAACATATTTACAATCTTCCACACCAGTTTCAAAGCTTCCTTAATTTAAAGAATATCATGGTCTGGAATCTAAGATTACTTTGGTGGCAACAGTAATTTTAACTTAGATTTCAAACCATAATATGAATCCTGATTTTATATAGTGATCTTCAGCTAACATTAAATCTAATTTTAAGAAAGTGAGCTGTAATTCAAGGTATATATTAGATATATGTGCGAGAGTCACATGGGTATCAAATCTGTCAAAACTTTGGATTCAATTACAAAAAGGTGCATCTTAATAGAAACTTTAGCACCTGCCCACAACTTTTTAAAGTAGCCACATTTTGTCAGTATTACATGGCAGTTAAAGAAAGCAGCTACAAATCCTGAGGCAGGGGAAACAGCTTTTAAAAGTGCAGGTACTACACCCATGCTTTCTTATGTTTCAATAATTTTCAAATTATTTCTGAAATATTGTGTCACTCTAATGAATACAAAGTTAATTCCTGACTTAAATACTAATGATTATAGCAGGAAAAATCTCCATGAAAATTTAAAATGTTTAGTATTAGAATACAGAGAGAAAAAGACTTTGTCAATTAAATTTTTTCAAATTATTAATGAACTGTTAAACAAAATGCTGACCTTATAAATTGACAGCCAATCTTAGAAAAAGAGTAGTTCGAAGAACATTATTTCAATAAAAATTGCTTTAGTCAGATTCAGATTTGTTTGATATCCATGAAACTGCTAATTCATGATTCAAAAATAACATGGAAAAAGTTATTCAGGGTATATGGGAACAGCCACATAATCCCATCTGTAGCTTTTTAAAGCAGTTTCACCTTTCCTGTAATGCTGCATGATTTAAAGCACCTTTTCCCCTTCAGTGAATCACTGAATCCTTCTGGTAAGTTTTTCACACAAACAGGCCCTTGCAAAGTGTTGCTTTTTTTGTGAGTTGACTATATAAATGAGTTGGCATGAGAAGTGTCCCTATCAGCACTAATGGCCCCTGGAAAATTGGTACAACTGTTGTTTAATTAAATCAGCAATCTGAGAACCAAATTTAAATATCCCTGACAAGAAAGTTTTTAACTCTGGCCACATTGCTTTGCCAAGCTTAGAATTGCTAAGCCTGTCAATCAAATTTTACTCTGATGTTAATATTGCAGGAAGACAAACTAGAATACGCATGTAACCCTTTGGGTGATAGCCAGAAAGAACATTCTGAATAAATTAAAGGTATAACCTCCATTTCATGGATTAGAAAAGCATCTTAAATTTGTAACTGTAAGGACATATAAATGTAACAAGTAGACTCACTTGATTTTGTTGAATTTTTCTTTTTTTCATAGACAAATTCTGTAAAAAATTCAAATATGTAATATGTTATTACCAATTGTACTATAGTTCCAATAAGCAGTAACTATTCTTTTAGTTTAGAAAGACCTACATTTTTATGAATGGGAATTACTGAGCAGTTAATTTTTTTTTCTTATGTAACCTAAGTTTTCTAGGGTGCATGTTCATCTCTCATTAGATAAGGAACGTGTTTCTACTATGCAAATTATCATGGTTATTCTAATGTTTCTGAAAGGATTCAATGCATGTTGCATGTTGCTCAGTCTTCTCTCTCCCTTCCCCACTTCTCTGTAAAAAAAAGCAAATTAGAGAAAAATATTTCTGTTTAATGTGTTATTTTGTTAACTGTTAACTCCCTTTAACTGAACTGGTTTTTAACTAGAAAGAAGACTCAAATAGCAACTCTGTATTACATGTGTGGTACATGTGTGGCCGTTTGATAGATCAGCTCTTAAGAGAAAATCTTCACAGCTATATAAGAGGAAAACACTCTGAACACTTTTAAAAAGCTAATCAATTTTATTGAAACAACACCCCATGAATTTCCCAGTGTGTATACAGAATTCCTGTGTCTGCTAATAGCCCAATTGACCTTGATGGAAATCGCCATGCAGAGCTATCACTTCAGATGAACTGAACAAGGCTGTTTTGAAAACTCTGGATCCAAATATGCACATCCCCATTCAAGACATTTAGAACAAGGTACCCTACTTACCACAGACTGAAAATATTCTGGAGACATCCCTTCCAATTCAAGAATTTTATCTTCAAGCCTTTTTATCCTCTGATAAATATCTTTTGGCACTGGTCCACCTACAGTGAAACATTAAAAAGGGAAAGCATCAAAAATATATCATAACTAGGACAATTTTAAAAATAAAAATGGGAGGTTTCAGAGGATTAACCTTCCAACCAAGATGTGAGGGAGTGAATAAAGGAGAAAGACAGGGCCCAAAATAATAATATTCCAATGCAATAAATAGCTGGGACATTGTCTTGTCAATTCTTTACATACATGGATGATATGTTCCAAATATAGCTGTGAACCCAACCTGAAGATTAAAAAGGTCCAATTTCTTCATGTAATTTTCTGAAGATATAATTTTCCACTTTCTGTTCAACAAAGCAGGAATATTAAAGTGGCTAGATCACTGGGTGTTCTTGCACAATGACTCTAAATGCAGGAGTTTTAATTTATTTTGATTATGGTCTTCTTTGTGACAAGCTTATTGCTATACTGTGTATTTGTACATCTATAGTATCTTACTGTTTTATCCAAATGCTGTATTGATCATCATAATTTGCCAAAAAGCATTGATTAAATTTTATAGATTATCTCCAAGTTCCAATGTAGGTTTCTATAGTAAGTTTATGAATTAATTATTTTCATATTTCATTAAAACAGCTCAATAGTAATGTTATTCATTCATAAAAAAGAAAAAAAGTGTCACATGCACTATAAGGAGACCAGGCTGACCACTACTTAGCAAAGTAGTGAATAATATAGTGGGAGGTCAAACAAGGGGGGGGACGACCAAGGGCTTAGAAATCTTTGTGCCAATATAGTGAATAATTACTCCAAATAACTAGCTTTAAAAAGTCAATTTTCACAAGATTAAAATGGAGAAAAAACAAGAAAATAGTTACTATATTCAATAATTTAAAGTCATTTAGTTCAACAGATATTAACCTATTTACCACTACCAGGCCGCCAGCTAGAAAGCAGTGTGATGAATTGGATGGTATGCTTACTACGAAAACTCATGTTGGGGGAAAAAAAGTTGATCAACATAGAGAAGAAATGTATCATACGATGATGTACATCAATACATTTACGTCTATTCAGATTTTACAACTCTAATCCATTTCAATCTTTGTCTCAGTAAAAATTCTATGGTACAAAAGTAAGAGATCCAGCATAGAATTACATTTTTTGCTGGCTGTTGCTGAAAAACATTACAGCTTAGAATTCAGCTATAAACTCATTCTACTAACCTGTTTGTAACCTTAAATGTGCTTCAATGTTCTGTAGTCTCTCTTCTATTGCTTGATTTCCACAATCATGAGTGTTGGCATTATGATTGGAAACCTGGGCACCTTCATTTCTAGTCTGAGGTCCATAAGTATTTATAACACGAGAAACTAGGATTTTTAAAAGTACACAGTTAATATTTTGCCAAATAACAGGATCGAGCAAGTCCCTCTGTTCATAGCCTTTTAGCTGAAAGACGCATTAGATTAAATGGAACTTATTCCCAATATTATATCCTGACAGAAGCTATCAACCTTAGACATAGCTATCTCTTGCTTAAATTATATGTGACTATTTTTTTTACAATGGTCACTGAGAGGTGTTTTATCTAGATTGTCTTTCTTTTTTAAAAAACTAAACATTCCTGTTTCTTGTATAATTCATGTTTGGAAATATTGCTACATTTTAAAAACAAAATGAGTTTGTCAAAATATCAGTTATACTATATATTTTTCTATATGCCAATTATAGCCAGTATGTAGAAATGTATTTTCAGTATGATAAAGTCACAACTAGGTATTTAGAACTAAGACTAATGGAAGTTTTGTTTTATCATAATTTACAAAATAGGAATTCAACATGCTAAATGATAAGCTATCATTTATACATGACAGTGGTTAAGTTCACAAAGATGCTAAACCAAAATAAAATAGATATATATCATGGCTTAGTACAATGTGAATCCAACCTAGGTGTTTTGAATTACATGTCAACTCTCAAAGAAGCTTCAGAACTGAAGAAGCTTCTTGGATTAGAAAATGTCTTCAAGGAAAAACAAAAAAGTTCGGTTCCCTTTTTGGGGGGGAAAAATTGCTACCGCAGATAGCTCACAAAAATGAAAAGGCAGTTTTACTTGACAATTTCTTCATGGTAGAATAATAATAAAAACGTTACTGTCTGAACTTTTCATGTCCTTTATTTAAAGCAGCAAGCCACTAAATTGTTTAATTACAATTTTCTATCTCATTTTTCTTCTGAGAGCCTAAGATGGTTGATTTGATGTTATTGTTAGTTTATTAACAGAAATTAAATGAGCTAGTCAAAAATCATGACAATATACATTAAAGCTCAAATACAATAAAACAGTTACAATACAGAAAGATAGAAAGATTTTTAAAATAACAAAGATTCTTTAAAAATTATAGTCTCAAAATGGAAAATTTGAACTAACCAATAGAAATGGAAGAGAGTTTTGAGTCTCTCCCAAACAATTTATATGGCCCATGATCATTAGTTAAAATGCTCAGTTTGATTATTTATTTGTTAAATATGTTCTAAAGCAAGAATTTAAATTCAGCAAAAATTAGTTGGTGTACTTAAATCTGCAGTCTTAGAATCTCTTCAATTATTCAACACTTCCCTCCATGAACTTTTCCAGTATTTCTTTCTGCACACATTTATTATAAAGATATAAGTCTATTGAAGCTGAAAAATGGCTTGCTATTGACTTATCAAATTAACAGAATCTAAGATAAACACTTTGCAACAGTGATTTGTTTTGAAATACATAAAGAAAGGAACATGAACATTTACAGAATACAGTGAAATTAGTTCAAAAATATATTTAATGAAACTGAAGAGGCTTCTCTTGCCTTTATTAATTAGCTCTTAGAAAAGTGGTCAGAGTAAGATATAATAGTACTTACCCTTTACATGACTTTTGAAACCTGGATAAGGTGTAAACACTGCATCAGTTCTAGCACAGCTGTTTTCTAAAGATGTTTTGAAAAATCATTATTATTTCAACCACTTAGGGAGCTCAGAATTCATTCCAAATGTTTAACTAAGTGAGAAATATTGGTTGAACTCAGAAATTATGCCTAAACTACAAGACATCATGGCTTAATTCACTAAATTTGTTAAAATTATAAGGATATAAATAATTATGGCGTGATATGTTGTCTGATCAAATTTACCTTACTTTAACTACATTCTTAGTCTGTCAGATACAGAAGGTAACAAAAATAATTCTGGCATGTCTACAGTTATATTTTTACTAGGAATCTAATCTGAAAAGTGTTTTTTACTACTTTTCATATATACACTGGATTGAAATAATTTTGCAGACCCTTTTAATATATCTTTGCCCAAGGAAAATCATACTGAAGTCTGTAAGGTTTAGCCCAAATATATAGGCACAGGATTGTATACTGGTAAAAATGTAAACAATCTTAAACTTTTTTATATTTACAAAAAACTGCATATTTCTAAAATGCAATATTACCAAATACACATTAGAATATACAATAAAATATGCATTATTAAATCAATTCAAGACAAATATATTTATATATTAAAAAATCTGATAACTGAAAATCACTATCATAATAATTTGGATCAAATTTTTATTTTGAAGCAAGCTATTTTTCTCTAAGTAAATAAATATAGCAAGAAACATAGTGCTCATTTCTGTTAAGTTATATATTACCTAAAGTACTTCATAATTAATAAATTATTTCAACAGATATTTTTAGTTTGGAAACAAATACATTTATTTTCTGAAATGAAAATCTTTTATGATAGGAACAGGTATATATGTTCTCTTGAAAGCTATTGAGTCTTGTTTTGTTTCTAAGAAGAAAATGGCTTGCAACATACATGAGTCACTATTTGTTTTTGGTTTTATTTATAACTAGCAAATTGTGTATGCAATTTGATAACTGTTTTTTATTTAACCATTTTAATATCACGTGGATATCAAATTTCTATCTTTTATTTAAGAACCCATTTTTTAATATCGAGCAAATAAGACTCTTAATCTAGACATATGACAGGTTAGTAATAAGATCTAAGCTCACTGGTACAGCATGAATTAAATGTAAATCTAAGAACAGACTTTTGTGTAATGACAACCCATCATATCAATGTTTGCTTAGGAAATTCATTAAGAGGACCACAACTACCACTCTTGCTAGAAGTTTGGTCAAAATGGTAGTCATTTTTAAAAAAAAGGTCAAATTAGCAAATTCCACATTTAAGCAAAATAAATTTGGAGTAATTTGGAATACTATTAAGAATTGGCTAAATGGAATTTGATTTCTCTTATTTTTAACAAGCTTTTCTATTTTAAATAAAAATTTCAGTTTGGAAATATTTTATTTCTATTCACTACATTAATACATTTCTTGAAATGTTAATAAATTATCAGTATTTTTTGTTTTATTCCAGAGTTTGGTTCTAAATTCAGGTGGGATTTACTCCCATATAAATTACAGTCCTATATAAAAATACATTATCAGCTGCATTGTATTC
Source organism: Pseudoxenodon macrops (assembly GCA_032467955.1). Lineage (NCBI taxonomy): Eukaryota > Metazoa > Chordata > Lepidosauria > Squamata > Pseudoxenodontidae > Pseudoxenodon > Pseudoxenodon macrops. The sequence continues at coordinate 9,054 of JANHFT010001770.1, read as the reverse complement.
TAGGAAACTGGCTAAAAGACTACATATACTTGGAAATCCCAAAGGTGCTTTTTCCATAGACATATACTTGGAAAGAAATAACTTTGGGGGGTCAGTGCAGTTTTATTATAAACGGTATAGATCTATTATAAGGATAAATGTCTGAGAAATAAAAACATCTAATTTTTGTTTAAGCGGTACTTTTCTCACTGTTAATCGGCAATCTAGCTCCCTTTTTAGGAGGAGTCTTTATTGGGGAGGAGGGGAAGAAAAAATGGTGATGTCTTAAGAAAACGTTTGGCTGCGTAGCTACCTTGATTACAATCCATAACATTGCAAAATTCTCTGACATTGTTTTCATTGATCTCAGCTTGTTTCCTTTCAATGAAGGCCGATATTCGTCTTTCAATCTGTAGGTAAGAAACAACTTGTATTTAGTGTTTATTATTGCCATTCGAACTGAAGTGATTTTGACTATCAAGGAAGAAATGGTCCTACATTCACTTACTTCAGCTTTCCCAGCTTTTATCTGAACTACTTCTGGGTCAAAACCAAAAGGAGCTTCTGTCAGATTTGCAGAGTCACTGACTGTATGTTCCATTTCCTTCTGTAGGTCTTTATCTGTTATGTCTGAAATACTTTCAAATTGTCCATGTTCTGCCTTACTAAAATTATAAATAGGCGTAGTATTTTCTTCTTTAATCAAAGGCTGAAGTTTTTCCATAAAAAGCTAGGTAATAGGAGAGAAAAAGAATTGATTTAAAGCAACAGACCGTGGTGTTTTTTTTAAGCCTGGGATTTCTAAAACTCCTTAAAATAATTTCAGAGGCCATATGTTCTCATTGTTGTGTACATAATCTAATCAAATAAGAATTGAAATACCGCATCTCAAAGTGTCACTGCCCTTTTGATCAGTGCATTTTACTAATCTGTGTATTAAAAAAGAAAAAAAACCTCTAGAGAGCCCAGACTATCAGAGCAAATCTGTCTGTTACTCATCTATTTTGTACCAAATCAAAGCAGCAGCTTTTGGCACCAATACCACTTAATTTACATGTCATTCAAATGCTTACTCAGAACATTAAGGCTTAAGCATTTTTCCTCCTTAATATGAGAGCCAAGACTCTCATTCTGTTAAAGGTTTTGCTTTAGCATTACATCACTGACAGCATCTCCGCTTGAAAGGGCAGCCACCGAAAACACAGGAGAGAAAGTAAATATCCTGTTCCAGATTCATACCTAGCCCAGTGCAGCCAATATTTGAAAAACAAATGCTCTTTATTACTATATTTCCTTTTATTTTAATTTAAAAACCACATTTGCTTTTTTAAACATGTTTACCGCTAAGTCATAAAATACACGAAAAATGAAAGCTCCGCGATTCTTGAATGCCTCTATGTTTTAAACAGACTGAATAATGACACAATCCTGAAGAGTATTTTCAAACAATACAAACAAGGAAGAGCTGTGCCACAATTGCTATTTCAATTTGTCTCTTGCTCCCACTGTCAGGACATTCTGAAAACAGGATTTTATGCTATGCCTATCTACAGAAAGTTTAGTAAGCATTATTATTTATTTTGAAAATAATAAAATTGATGATTCTATAGAAGTAAAAATTATATTTAAAGAACAACACAAGAACTAGTTTTTGCTCAATCCCCAGTCAATCTTATTTACTTTTAATGTGTTCATTTAGAGTGATGAAATATTCAGCTGAAAATGTCCACTATTACGGTGCCCCATGAACTGACAGAAATAGTGCCAATAATGTGGTAATTTTTTCCCAATGGAGTATTCATAGGAGATGCTGCTGACACATTACATTCTAATTCGACAGGAAAGCAAACCAATTATGGATATATTCTCATTGAGTACTAGGCTGAGTTCATAAGATTTGTACTAGTAATTGATCCAAGATACAAACAATGCAACTTAACTTTAATAAATACTAAAAAGCTTGAAATGAAAATGATGTAACATTGAAACTATTTACTTGATGAAACATTAGGCACAGAAAAAAAGTTACTTTAAAAAGATCTGTGCTGGCACTAAGGTTAATTGCTGATACGCACATACACCAGGATGCATCATGCTGGGATAATGCCACTTCTTGATCCACTGAAAGCACTCCACAAACGGCAGAACTCACCCAACGCATGGAATCATTATCCTAGCGTGACATACACCTGCCGTGTTATTGCTTAATTATAACCACCCCAGATACAAATGTACTGCATTTACAGTGGAAGTGCAGAAATCAACAGGAATGCATTTTCCCAATCTACTTAACCGGAACAGCTTGCAATATTATTTCCACAATACTTCCAATAAACCTGTTATCTTAAAACAGTTAGGACCTCTAGGAAGTGAAGAACTTCTAGTGTTTCACATAGTTAGCTGCAACTATTGGAAATACATCAGTTTTAACGGTAGTTCAGAAGATTTCAGATTTGAATTGTGCAATTAGGTTTTGGAAAAGTGCTTAATAAGAAACATTTACCTGTAAAGAGGAAATATGCTGCTGAAGAGCAGTAAAGAGCAATTTAGGCTGGGGTAGTGACATGCCTCGAAATTTATCCCAGTTTATGTTAATTTTCACCACATCTTCCTCGAGGTTAAACTTTAAAATCCAAACACATAAGATCAAAAAGTTACAATGCAAAACGTTAGCAATTATACTAGAAGGTAAGATCTGAATAAAATGTGACCTAAGAACTGTCATGCAAGACTAGATCAATGGCCCACCTACTCTGACAGCTTGCTTTCCATACAGGCAATCAGAAGACCCAATAACAGACTTTAAAGACAATAATTATTGCTGCACAAATTCTTTGAAATTAAATATTCAGAATCCATCTGACTAAATACAAAGCCCTTCTTTTCAAACTATTAAAGCTGCTTCATTTTTAACAAGTAGGCTTGCAGTACTGATTTGGAATGTCTCCACAAGTTTATTTCAAATGTAAAAATGTGAAAATATGAGTTTTTTAAAAGTGTGTTTGAAATGTATTCTGAGAAAACAGCTTGCAAAATAAATAAGGGAAGGTGTAAACACACATTATCAGGAAAAAACTTTTGAAGTTTCCTTAAAAATTACAAACTGAAAAACCTGAAATGAATTAAACATAAAAAATGAGAGAGAGAGAGAGAGAGAGAGAGAGAGAGAGAGAGAGAGAGAGAATATGAATTATTTTTGGTCCTGCCTAAATTAAAAGAAAATCTTGCCAGCTCTTGGAAATAAAAGTAGCTTTGCCTTTGACTTTTCAAAGCAAAGCAGATGGTTTACATGATTAAATTGACTCTAAACTGGATTTCTGTGTGGATTTTCAGATTTAAAACACACAAATACTCGTACCCGTGGACCGCCTGGAATGCTATAAAGTTAATGTTGAACCATGTTGGTTAATCTTGCAAAGAGAAGAGGCGCAGGAATTTTTAGAAAAGCAGGAGTGGTGTTTCCATCCTGGTATTTTTTACAAAGCCAGGACCATGGACAGAGGACCAATTTTCTCAGAAGACGCTGCTCTCCGTGAATCAGCTGCTGAAATCTGTCCTCTATCCTTCCATCTTCTTCATGTAGGCCTTATAAACCTAAAGATCAACCAGAACACAGAGTTGGAAGGGACCTTGGAGGTCTTCTAGTCCAGCCTCTTGCTGAAGGAGGAGATAGAAATAGACTTATATCCCGCTTCACAGTGCTTTTACAGCCCTCTCTAAGCGGTTTACAGAGTCATCCTGTTATCCCCAACAATCTGGGTCCTCATTTTATCCACCTTGGAAAGATCGAAGGCTGAGTCAGGATCGAACTCCGGGCAGAGGGAAGAATTAGTCTGTAATACTGCATTCTAACCATTGTGCCACCATGGGAAGAAAGGAAGGGAAAGAGGTTGGTAGGTAGGTAGATGAGGAAGGAAAGAAGGAAGGAAGGAGAAAAGGGAGGGAGAGAAAGGAAAGGAAGGAAAGAAGCAATAGCACTTAGACTTATATACCGCTTCGCAGTGCTTTTACAGCCCTCTCTAAGCGGTTTACAGAGTCAGCCTCTTGCTCCCCTCATTTTACCCACCTCGGAAGGACAGAAGGCTGTGTCAACCTTGAACCGGTGAGATTTGAACTGCCGAACTGCAGCTAGCAGTCAGCTGAAGTAGCCCTGCAGTGCTGCACTCTAACCACTGCGCCACCTTGTCTCTGATAATCCTATATATCATTACAGACAGGTGACTGTTCAGTCTTTTCTTAAAAACTTCCAGTGTTGGATCACCCACAACTTCTGGAGGCAAGTTGTTCCACTGGATAATTGTTCTCACTGCCAGGAAATTTCTCCTTCGTTCTAGGTTGCTTCTCTCCTTGATTAGTTTCCATCCGTTGGTTCTTCTCCTGCCCTCAGGTGCTTTGGAGAACAAGTTGGCCCCCTCCTTCTTTGGGGCAGCCCCTCAAATATTGGAAGACTGCTGTCATGTCACCCTTAGTCCTTCTTTTCTATAGAAAATGGTTCTTCATTTGTCTCCAGGCCTTTAATCGTCTTAGTTGCTCTTCTCTGCACTTTTTTCCCCAAGCCTCAACATCGTTTTTTTATAATGTGGTGACCAAACCTGGATACCTCCAAAAACATTCAAATACATTTTGGGAATTCAATAACTTTTGCTCTAAGGCACTGGAGATCTTCTCACTAAATAATGCAAGAATGTCTGAAAATACTGCTCTCTTTTTTTCTTCTTCTCCTTTTCAAAGAAATGCCAAAAGCCATTTTTTTTCATGAAACCGAAGAATTGATAGGAAAAAGACAGCAGGGCATCTATCTATCTATCTATCTATCTATCTATCTATCTATCTATCTATCTATCTATCTATCTATCTATCTATCT
>JANHFT010001769.1:170065-186038 GCA_032467955.1 Pseudoxenodon macrops | reverse complement strand
CACCCCGTTTTTCACAAAAATAGATGGAAAACGGGCTCGTTTTTGCAAAAAAACAGGGTGCACAGAGAGTTTGGGAGGCCTGCAGAGTGCTACCGGGGCCAGGGAGGACAAAAACGTTTTTCCCCTTTGAAATCTTGGTGTGTCTCATACACCGGTGCATCTTATAGTCCGAAAAATACGGTAATTCATTAGTACACACCCCCCTGCATATTTGTGGCTCGGCTTCTTATATAAACAGCTTGGTAGTCCAAAAATTGAATTTGCTGGAATTTTGTACTGACACTCAAGGTTTACCTCTGAAGTTTGTGGTTTTTAAGCTACTAAAAGGCACTAAATAGAAATGAAATACTTTTGAATAAAGTTGATAATCTACGCAAAAGTAATCTATTAGAGTTGAAAAGCAGTTTTCTTTTATTGATACAGGAATTTTAGATGTGATTTTGAGTATCAGTGCAAAAGGTTGGAAGTCCTATTGCTTGAACTAATAAATTATGACTGCATTTAATTGAATTGGAATCCAATTTTGCTGTTAGAATCTGTCCTAGTAGAAAACAAATCAGGAATATTGTCATATAAAGGGAAACAAACCACCGTTGTTTTTTCCTCACTTTTTTTAGGACTTGTTCTGGCATGATAAGCCAAGCAGGATTGATTGAATATATGCATCAACATGCTTACTTGCTCAAAGTAATCCAAAATTATTCTAAAGATTTTTTCTTTGTATTGCATGCAAATCCAGCGGGCACATATTTAGAAATTCAAGCTGAGACCAGCTCTGTCCCTCTACTAGATTTGAAGATATCACTTAATTTTAAACCAGTCTTCCCTGTATATTGTAAATTATGTTAAAGAAAGCAACTTGAATTGCTACTGACTTTATTTTATAATACTGTTACTGTGAATATTGCATTACCTTGTTTGACAGGCTTCTGTATTTCTACTGTTTGTCTATTCCTTAATTTGTTTAGATTGCAGTCCATAATAAGAACTGAAACACAGCAAGGTTGAACACTTTTGTTCAGACTCATGGTTGACTCAGCCTTCCAACCTTCCGAGGTTGGTAAAATGAAGACCCAGATTGTTGGGGGAATAGGCTGATTCTGTAAATCGCTTAGAGAGGGGCTGTAAAGCACAATGAAGCGGTGTATAAGTAAGTATTATTGCTATTGCTAAAAGTACATCAAGACATTAAATAAATTGTTTTTAAGTAAGAGTAGCATCTTCAAATCAGAGTTAGTTCAAAGGGTGTGCTAATGGTTAAAAGAATATGAGGTCTGTCCTTTTGAGTGAATAGGTCTAATGGCACAGTTAAAGCTTAAAAAATGACAGGCATTACTCATTAAATCTGGTTCCCAAACTGCTGCTTACTAAATTAACCCATTAAACTACTCAGGAAATATGAAGGAGGTGCTGGTTGCCAGAAAAAGTAGAATTGGTAGACTATATTTTTATTTTAAAACCTACAGTGGTTTTGAATGTTAATGGAATAGAATTGCTATCTTCAAGCAAATTATTGTTGATTTTTAAAGAAACCTTTTAAAGTATTGCTCTTAGACTTCTCTAAGCTATTGTTACAGCCGAAAACTACAGTGTAAGAACATTTAGTAAGGTAAAGGTACACCTTCAAACTGAATTGACCTGACAACCCCTGCAGTGAATTGTTCACTAGAACGCTACAGGATTTCAGTCATTAGAATCTAAAAGGAACAAGATTTTACTACTTGTTTTGATTGTTTTTTAAATGACAACCCGACACCAGTTGGATGTTTTAGACATCTGTGAGCACAATTTTCTATAGTTTTTTTTATTTGTACCATGTCAACTATGATGAAGGAGGTGTCATTTAAAATTGGTGGATGCTACGAAATTTGGTGGAGAAAGGAAAATTATGAGGAATAGATGCATGAAGTTGCTAGTGATAGTTTCTGTGTGGCAAGACTACAATATGGTAATATTTCTATAATTATATTTTAAGGCTTTCAACTCCAGCTGAATCCAATCCTGGTAAATATTTCTTCCCTTTATGATTGTGTTCACATTTGTGTGTGTGAGTGTGATTAATCACTTTTAAAACAGCAACAAAAAACACTTAGATCTGTGATGACGAACCTATGGCACGCATACCCGAGGTGGCACGCAGACTAGCCACCTTTCCGGGCACGCAAGCTCTTGCCCAACTCACGTGCAGCTGCGCATGTGCGCCCGCCCCTGCTGGTGTTCGGGCCTGGGTACACTGAATTGCATGTGCGCATGCTATTCAGGGGAAGACCCAACTGGTCTTCGGAGCTCTCCTGCACATGTATTTGCGCACAGCACGAGCATGCACAGATGACATCCATGTGCATGCATTGTTTGCACAAAAGCCACATGCATGTGCAAATGGTGTGATTGTGTGCGCAGCGCGCAGGGAGAGATGCACAAAACCTGCGCACATGTGCAGATGATGCAATTGTGCGCACAGCGCATAGGGAGCTGCACAAAAGTCACACCCATGTGCAGTTAGTGTGGTTGTGTGTGCAGCACACAGGGGAGGAGCCGCACGTTAGCAGGGATGGCACATGTGCGTGCAAAGCGTGTACCTGTTTGGCACTCGTGAGTAAAAGGTTCACCACTGCTGCCTTAGATGATAAAAATGGACAGTTGTACTGAGATCAGAGGAAGAAACAGGGAACCCTAAATTGGATGGAAATGAGGCAAGGAAAAGAGAGAGGTCAATAGTGAAAGAAAGAAAGAAGAGAGATGTCCTGGATGTTGCAAAAAGAGTTAAAACTCACCAGGCAAGCATCGTCTCCCAGCTACTTTTGAAATAGATCCAGATTTTCAGCACCATGGTCTGGTCTATTGTCAGTTATGCCTCCTACTGATCTTTCTTGGAGAAACTGAATAGGGTTATGCCTTTTCCAGCAATTTGCAACTTGCCAAAATATTTAAGACTGAAACCTTGACAATTGTGGTACAAAGACAAAAAAAAAAGCCCGAAATAAAAGCCCTTTATCTCAGGTTAAGAGTAGTCTACCATATGTTTAGAAGAATCAATAATTTGACGGAAAGGTTGCAACATACTTTTTATCTATTATGATATATAGATCAGTACTGATTACATTTTAATAACAGACTTTTAATATGACTAATTTTTTTTACTTCTAATTACTCATATGGTTTCTAATATTCAATCTGTTTATGTGAAAATATATAAAAGTTGCATTGAAAATCAGTAGATACTATAACTCATTCTTTACTTCTTCTTACCAGTAGATTCATTCTCATTCTCACTCTCTCTCTCTCACTCTCTCTTTCTCTCCTATCAAGCTTTTCTTACCAGTCCATTTGTTCCTCAATTACACAGTTCTGTAGAACAGTTTTCCTAGAAAACGTTTCAGTTCTGAATATAGCACCTTTTAATTTATTTTAAATATATTGTGTTATTTTAAAAGGCTTAAGGCAGTTTTCAATATTCCAAAACAAATATATCCAATATTGGCAAATTTAAAAAAGTGGGAGAATACTGGAAGGTTCAAGACAGCCATTAAAGCATCCAGGAATAAAAAAATGGGAAAAAGTTATCTAATCCTGCAAATGTAATAGAATAGAATAGAATAGAATTCTTTATTGGCCAAGTGTGATTGGACACACAGGAATTTGTCTTTGGTGCATGTGCTCTCAGTATACATAAATACATAATACATAATATAGGATATATTTGATAACTGTCATGATCTTAGACAGAGATTTTTTTAAATGTCAAATATATTTGGTAAAATGGAAGATAGCTTGTAAATAGTTATCCACAATACAAAGATAGTATTTCCCTAAATAATTCTCATTCATTGTTATTTATTTACTCTCACATTGAATGCTTATGTTATTATACTTGCTTATTTTAATTATTATTATGACTATTGTTTAATCTGGAAAAAAATAGAAAATTTAACAAAAGTAAACTTTTAACAAATAAAACTACTACATGAAGTCTGTAGCTAAATGCCCCAAGTTGAATTTTCAAGAATTTTTTTTTAATTGAATGTTTTTACTACATGTTTTACTATGCTATCATCATGTCCCTTTGACGGCTAAAAAAAGTATAGATCATAGCATTTAAAAAATAATCCCAGCTCCTGGGTCCCTTCAAATCTTCAGATTTGGGAATTTTTAGAATTTTTAGTTGAAGGGTAGGAGAAGGATTCTATAGTTTGAGTGAAAAGAAGCCTGCTTATACTGCTGACTATAAGTCTTAGATTTAAGCCTTTTTTAGAAAGGTGTTAAATCTGGTTAGAAGTAGAGTTCAGAATATGTATGCCAAACAAAATTTGTTAAATGTCAATCCGATGTTAGTTCTAATAGTAAGGTTTTTTAAATTCTGATACCTTACAATAATTACTAATAATGTTAATTATTAATAATTACTAATAATTCAAAAGTGGATTACAGTAATTGAGGGGAAAATGCTTTTCTATATTTAAAATACCTCAGGAGCTTTAGATTAAGCCATTGCTTTCAAATATTACTGGCATTTATATTTAACTCCGAATTGAAATGAGGGTTCTTTGGTGCTCTCTGACCTTGGTGTTTTCTTCTAGATGTTTCTTTATCCAAACTAGGTAACATCATCAGGGCCCTCATCAATGTTATTACCTAGTTTGGATAATGAACTGTTTGCAAGAAAACAACCAAACTCAGACAGCAACAAGGAATCTTCACTTACATTTACATTTTTGTATTCAGATTTTCTTAGAATGGACATCGATTGCAGTTTTCAGATACAACCTATTTTATTAAAAATAGCATTTTTAAAGGTATTTTAGCCCTAATGTTTAAAAAAAATATTTTTGTTTATATGTGTTTTGCAGAACAATAAATATGCTGGTTTAGACTGAAGTTTCATGTCAGTATTCAGCATTCATATTCCTCCTCAACAGATGATTGCAATAAAAACATTTCCTGTGAAAAGACTTGCATGTAGTTAACGTAAGCAGTTTGATAGTGGCTGAATTAAGATTTTTTTTGTTTTGTTTTTGTTTTTGTCTCTTGTCACCATGGACGATTAGACCTAAATGTCTGCTTGTCTTGACTTGAGATCACCGCACCTTCAGATAACATGCTTTGTGACTGAAGGTCGAAATATTTTGAATTCTAATAAGCTGGGTGAATTGCTTGAAATAGGCTGCAAAATCTCAAGGCTGCCTTTTGCATCTGCTGTGAAAAGAACTATTGGGAATGGTTGAGCTTGATGATCATAGAATTACTGGATGGTGATTCTAAAACCCTCAAAGGGAAGTTGCTATGGCGATCTAGTTCCAAACTGTGAAATGATTCACCTTTGAAAGGCTTCAGGGTCTGAGAAGCCGAACACATCATTGTTTAGGTGGTCTTTGCTGAGGAAATTGCTGATGATTGTGTAATCAGCACTCCTGTAGTAGTTAACGATCTAAAAAGGTTTATTCCGAATGATGTGGGACAACAGAAATATGCACGAGATGACTTCCCAGTCTTAGTTTGTTAGTGCTGCACTTGTAAAAATAGTCACTAAATGGAAAAGAGAAGTTCTTCAGTGGGAAGCGTTTTTAAAAACAAAAATGTTGCCCTGTGATTGATGTAACATTATATATAGGTGATAAATAGCTTTCTAGCTCCCATCTAGTATTGTATAAAATTTGATTTTCTTTTGAAGTGGTTTTTGTGTGAATTATTCATAATCATAAAGTTTAAAAATGATCCCTAAATGTGATTTTATTTAGGTGCAGTTAAGATTGTGCAAGCATATTTGAGTGGTTGCTGTTATTAGAGGTTCTTCAATTTTCAGTTAAATATTTTAAATTATATTTAATTTGTGTGAATAGCTTGGACATATTATACATAGGCTCCTCCTTTAAAATACAGGCAAAATCTGCTGGGAATTTTAACTAAGCAATATTACTGGCCCACAGACTTTTCAACCTAACTATTGCTGTTTCAGTTATTTTATGAAAAAGAAGTTCAAATATCATTATCTCACGGTTTGCGGGGGAAAGTAGATTAATCACTTAGCTAAATTTAATGCTTTATTTATGGCAAAGTATCTAAGCATTTTGAAAATGCCTGTACACTTAAGATAAGTAAAGTAGATGAAGTCTGTGATATAGAAATAACTGAATATAGTAAATTAATCCATTCCCAGATCATTAGAAATAGCTTAAACAATTCTGCTGTTCTTTTCAGTAAATCTGTCAATGTTACTCAGTATTACCATCTTTTGAGGTTGTCTTGTCCGTCCGTCCGTCCGTCCGTCCATACATACATACATACATACATACATACATACATACATACATACATACATACATAGGATCCAGTTTGGGTCAATCATTGGGACCAGAGGTTTAGTCTTTTGAGCTTTTGTACTTGAATTGGAGCCCACCTTCAGGGAACTTCTCTTTCACTACATGAGAGAAGTTCCCTGAGGGTGGGCTCCAGCATGAGTCTGATTAAATCTTTGGTCCCAGTGATCGACCCAGATTGGAGCCATGACCTATACCTTCTGATATTTTGATAACAAACCATATTCAAGGTTCTCAGATAAGCAGCACATTCCTGTATCGGTTGGCATGTTTTAATCTTGAATAAATATGTATAGAAATTTATTTACCATTTTCAGAATTATAACTGATTGACACATTAGCGAGAATTAATAACAATCTCCCTATTAAAAATGTAAAGATGCTGTTGACTTGGGCTTAGTTCCTGATGCAGTTCTCTTAGCAGCATTACATGGGAATTATTTTACCATTGCCTTCTTTTGGGATGTTTTTGGACTTCTCAGACTAGCCAAGCACTTTGTTGTCCCCAGCTGGTCATTGATCCAAGCGAAAACTAACTCTGCTTAATTTCAGAAATCAGCCAAGCCTTGTTGGGTTTAGTCACTTTATGGTTAATTACATTTATTGGACACTTCCTTCACACTTTCAGCCAAAGAAATTCTGGTTTGTAGTTCTAAAGAAAGAGAAGTTTTGATTACTTGCAGAGTTGGTAGGTTCATCTCATCTTTTTCATGTTGGAAGTGCCGATAGTAATTTGTACTAAACAATATTGAACACAGTGATTAGGAAGAACAGGTTTCTGTCTTCTCCCTCTCAGGTAACTGCAATCAACTATTCTCCATAGTGATGGAGACAGCAGCCAGGAATGGGTTACCTCCATCTGTCAGCTTATTGGACTGAGTCTGCAAGTTGTGTTGTCACACCTCCTCTGCTTGTATCCCCAGCTTTTAGACTTAGTCTAACTTGGACAAGACATGTTTCTTTGAGCTAAACTATTCCTGACTGCTTAAAATCTTCTGGCAAACTAACAACAGTTTGGAAATAATCAGGATGGCTCCTAGTTTGTCTGGTTGAGCCGGCCCTTTTATCCCAGCATGAAGAGCGATTCAGCCCAAGCTTGCTGAAGCCGGCAGATCTTCAAGGGCAGCACTCACGAGCATAGCTCCGAACCACTGACCCCAATTGAGACTTCAACCCCAATTGCCCAACTTCATAGAGCTACCTAATTGCAGCGTGGGCTAAAGCAGTGCTCACAAACCTTGCTCTGTGGCGTTAGCCTGCAAGGTGTAGTGAAGCAGTTTTTACGCCAATTTGAACATTGGCAAGACCATGCTTGATACCGGTAAGACCGTACTGCTTGAAGTCGGGGCCAGGGTCAGGGGTTCTATTCCTGGCTATTTGTAATACAGAAGGCCTCGGGGGGATGGAGACCAATTCTGTACCTAAAGGCTCTGAACCATCGGCTCTGAACCGATAAACAATGGTTTATCGACGGTTCAAGATACAGTCGCTCCAGATCATCTTACAGAGCATCAGAAAGGGCGACTTCCTCATGTGAGTGGGCCTGATGGAGGCGTACCTTCATGTTCTCATCCTACCCGACCAAAGACAATTTCTCTGCTTCCATTATGCAGGGAAGCATTACCAGTATCGGCATTGCTGTTCGGCCTGTTCTCCGCTCCCAACGTGTTCACGAAGCTGATGGCCACGTTAGTGGGCCATCTCTGGACTCTACCAATAAGGTTCCAGTTTTATTTGAATGACATCCTTATTCAGTCTAGTTCGGACACCAAGGCGAGGAAGGACCTGGATACCATAATTCAGGTCCTACAAGACCATGGCTTTTCGATAAATCTGTCTAAAAGCCATCTAGTCCCCACAACTCGACTGCTCCATCTGGGAGCAATCATAGATACGGTTGAGTCCAAGGTATATCTTTCGCAGGAGTGCCAATCCAGTCTGAAGGAATTGGCAAGGCGCATCATGACAGAGCTATTGGTATCATTTCTGCTTTCTCAGCTCCTGGGAAAGATGTTGTCCTGCATCACCATCACCCCATGGGCACGACTCCACAGCAGGACTCTACAGTGGCCCCTCTTTCGTATCAGAGGTCCCACAGGAGCACACCCATGACCAGAGTGCAGGTTCCACTAGAGGTGCTGCTGTCTCTCAAATGGTGGACTTCCCGTGCTATCTCCAAGGGCTGCAGGTTCAGAGAACCCGATCGCCTGATACTGACAACTGATGCCAGTCTATTCGGCTGGGGAGCTTACCTCCAATCATGCATGGCTCAGGGACAGTGGACCCAGGAGGATCTGAGCTACAAATTAAATTGGTTGGAGCACAGGGTGATATACCTGGCCCTTAGAAATTTCGAGGAAGTGGTTTCAGGCTGAGACAATTTGGTCTTGATGACAACATGGATGCCAAGGCCCACATCAAGGCCCGGCCCTGGAGAATCCCTCAGAACAGGATCTCCCTCAGCCAGAGGGCATTGGTCCATCCGGACCTTCAGTGGTTCCAACTGACTGTCTGGTGCTTGAGCAGAGCCTTCTGAGTGGGGATAATTTTTCCTCCAGGGTCATCAAAACTATTCAGGCATCGTACAGGGCTTCCACCAACCGTATCTATAATGCCACATGGAAGGCTTTTTGCGGGTGGTGCTCAAAAAGGGGATCAGTCCCCACAGACATTTCCATAGCCCACATCTTGGACTTTCTCTAAGACTAATTAGACAATGGGCTCTCCCCGAATATCATTAGGAGGCAGGTGGCTGCCCTGTCCTCCATCTTGACCTGTGGAAACAGAATCCCTTTCTCAACACCCAGTGGTCCGGCAGTTCCTCAGGGGTGCTACTAATCTTTGGCCACCTGTAGTAGACAGGTTCCCCACACGGAACTTAAACTCCCTTACCTGGGACATTTTCGAGCCTTTGAGGGAAGTCAGTCTCCACTATCTTTCATATAAGGTAGCATTCCTTGTGACCATCACTTCTGCCAGGCGAATATTAGAGCTGGCAGCTCTGTCAGTCAGGAGAGACCTTTGTGTCTTCCACTCTGACAAAGTGGTTTTACGCTTGGACCCTACCTTCATTCCTAAGATAACACATGGTTCCACAGGGCTCAAGACCTGGTGCTAACTAATTTCTGTCCTGAGCCAGTCCATCGCTTGGAACATACTTGGCATACCTTAGATGTGCGGAGGGCTCTCCGTGTTTATGTCAGAAGAACCTCCTCCCTACGGAAGACGGAATCTCTTTTTGTCTCTTTCCAGTCTGCCTCTCTGGGTAATAAGGTTATGCCCTTGACCTTGGGGCGATGGATTAGGGTGTGAATCGCTAAGGCCTATGAGATCCAGACCTTACTGGTGCTGAGACAAATTACCACCCATTCCACCAGGGACGCAGCCATGACAATGGCGTGGGCCACGCAAGACTCTAAAGAGGAGGTCTGCCAAGCAGCTATCTGGTCTTCCCCCTCGCCATTTATCTGCCACTATAAGCTGGACAATTACGCCTTGGCTGAGGCAGCTTTTGGCAGGTGAGTGCTCCAGATGGTCCACACGGAGCAGGGAATTCAGACCGGATAGCGCCCTCCCGATAGGACAGCCAGCTTTGGTATGTCCCATTCCTGGCTGCTGACTCCACCACTATGAAGAAGGGGTATTGGTCTTACCGGATACACTCCTTCTCATGGGGGTCCCGATCCTGGGCCCCAGGGGGGTGGGATGTAATTATTTCACAGCTCGACACATCAGTCTGCATCGACGCCTTCATCAAAAATCTGGTGACACAAGCAGAGGCGGCATAACAACACAAATTACAGACTCAGTCCAATAAGCTGGCAGACGGTGTTAACCCATTCCTGGTTGCTATCTCCATCCCCTCGAGAAGGAGCGTATCAGGTAAGACTAACACCCCTTTTGTTGGGTGTGGGGGCTACTGATAGTGTGGCTATCCAAAACATCTATTTTTTGTTCTTGGATAATAGTTCTCCTGTCTTTGTTCAAAAAGCCAGATGTTTACAAGCAGAAGGAAGAAAATGAAAAAAAAATCCAATTACATTCTTTTTTTCATTTATTTTAGAGTGTAACTTAGCATCTCCTATATTTTACATTAGTGACTCTTCAATGAATTGCTAGATTTTGGTCATGTTTCTTACATCCCATTTTAGCTGAACAATGAATTAAAATAATACAAGCAATCCTCATTTAAAAGCTCCCAAATCTGGACCAACATTTAGAATAGAATAACAGAGTTGGAAGCAACCTTGGAGGTCTTCTAGTCCAACCCCCTGCTTAGGCAGGAAACCCTACACCACTTCAGACAAATGGTCATCAAATCTCTTCTTAAAAACTTCCAGTGTTGGAGCATTTACAACTTCTGGAGGCAAGTTCGTTGTTAAGTGAAGTGATTGCTAGTTTTTTTTTATTTTTACCTCACCTTTTCCTTAGCTTAACAGATTTGAAAAGATTGTAAATGTGAGAATTGGTTTAAAGTTAGAATACCTCCAAGGTCCCTTCCAACTCTGTTATTCTATTCTAACTTTCCTGCCTCTTGTCAACATGTTTGAAAAGTATGTGACAATTAGGACAGTTATTATAGAAGCTGAGTTCATCTTAGTCTTCAAAGGGACAAAATAAATTTTCATTAATCCTCCACCTGATGTAGATGGGAAACATAAAATTGATTCTTGCTCATCTTAATATGGATTATTAGACTTTTGTCTATTATCAGTATTAAATTTCCATGTATTGAAATAGTAAAATCATTTTCTGTCCTAATTTTTGCTTACTGATCATTAGCTATTGGACAGGTCTATTAGAAATCCAGTTAATGCTGTATTGTGTGTGTAAAAATCTGTATATAAAACATTTACATTAAAATGTTGCAATACAATTTTTCACTGTCTGCTTTTTAGAGTAGAATTAGTCAAAACCTAAGAGTATAAAAATATTTAATGAAAAAAATCTTAGGCTAAGGAAACTGATAAACCAAAGAAAATAATAATTTTCAAAGTCACTTAGTACTTCCATTTAAACTATATTTATACATAATATTAAAAAAACCTAGTTAACTTTAAAATATGTAAGTTCTTGCCATTTAGGGTTCTGTGAAGCTGATCATCAAGAAGGTTGCAAATCATTGACTGTTTCTATTTTCAGAATTCCACATCCCCGAGTAATTTACTTTAATTTCATCCAATCTAACCTATACTTCACACCATCACCATTCAGCTCTAATAGCTATGTTCTGTGCATAAGAAAAGCATATAAATGTCCACAATTACACTGCAAATGATTACAACCAGTTAATGTTTTATGAAGCACTATGGAATTGAAGTTGCAAACTATTTGAAAAATGCTTTATTTCAAATATATTAGTCAATCACTTCCATTTTTCACTTTAGGTTGTTGAGTAATCTAGCTACAAAAACTGCTGTTATAATACTTCTAACTTCTGTGTGCAGATTACACAATTTAACCTTAAATTTTTTGATACATTTTGGAATTCCATCTTTCATATATATGTCTATTGTCACAAAACAAAAAGCTGTCATTTTAACGGCAGTGTTAATCATCATAATGTAAAATTCACAGCACTTCTTGAATGTAGAATTTGTCTGAAATGGTATAGGGCCGTGATGGCGAACCTATGGCACGCGTGCCACATGTGGCACGCAGAGCCATTTCTGTGGGCATGCACCCAGTCGCCCCAGCCCAACTTCAATCGCATTTCTCCATGGCGTTTAACTCAATCAATTCCAACTTCTTGCGAAAGAAAAAGATTGCACAAAGTTGGAATTGATTTAGTGAAGTTTTTCACTCATGTGCTTCACAATGGGGGAGATGGGATCCCGTCCTCCTCCTCAAACCCATTACACAATGCGACCCTGCATCGGCTTGGCTCGGCAAAAAAAAAAGCAGTTTCTTTTCCTGGAGAGTTGCCTGTGTTGGGATGCCCCGCCTCCCAGCCGGCCAGCTAAGCTTCTTCAGGCACTTAGCTTGGCCATCTATTAGCTCCACCCCACCCTTCACCTCAAAGAGTGATGCGGAAAAGTTTTGGCTGGGTTCCTCGAGAGACTGAGTTTGCAACCCTCCTTCTTTCATCCAGCCACAGGGACGGAGAGGGAGGAGGGGCAACGTTTGTGTGTTCTAAAGCTGCTATCCTCCTTCTTTCAATGGGCTCAACCAGCCACAGCGACGGAGAGGGAGGAGGGGGCAGCATTCGTGTGTTATAAAGCTGCTATCCTCCTCCTTTCAATGGGATCACCCAGCCACAGGGACGGAAAGGGAGGAGGGGGCAGCGATGGTCGCTAGCATTTGGGGGAGAGTGCCACACAGGAACATCGCCTCCTTCTCCGTCCCTGTGGCTGGATGATCCCATTGAAAGAAGGGAGATAGCAGAGAGGGGAGAGTGTGAGCTTGCTGCTGCTGGGATGGGGGGGATTCGCAAAGCATCTGAGTCTGGCTCATCCAGCTTCTCTTCCTCTCGCAGCCAGGCTTCCCAGTGTAGCTTGTCGCAGGTTCCTCCCCAGGCCCCCATCCGTTTCACACACACACACATCCAGACAAAGCTAGGCAAAAAGCCAGATCTCGGGGGAACTGGGGAGGAGGAACGTGAGCGAGCACATTAGAGACCGTGGAGGAGGGAAGTCGGGCAAAGGGGTGAGTGAGGGGCGTCTGCTGCATGCCGGACCTGGCAGACTTTCTAAGCCTGCCTAAAGCAGGGAGGGAAGGAAGGAGGGAGAGATCCAATCTAACCTGTGTTTGTGTGTATGAGAGAGGGAGAGAACAGATGCAATTTTGGAAATTTATATCAGGGTTGGTAGCGGTGTTATCTGTCTCTATTACTCACTCACAGACACGTGCACAATTACATACACACACACAACCCGTTTTTGGTCTCAAGAGACCTGCTAACACCAAAATGGGGGTATGGCAGGCGGGGGCAGGGGCAGTGCAGTGGTGTCGTGTACGCATGCACAGGGAGCAGGGGGGTTTGTGTGCGCACGCACAGGGGGTGGGGCCTGCGGGGGGCATTGCATTATGGGTGTTGGCACGCAAAAGTGCACATGTGTGTGCACTTTTGGCACCCGAGAAAAAAAAGGTTCGCCATCACTGGTCTAGTTCCTAGATTACACAAGTTCACACATAGCATAAGGTTAGGGCATAGTTCATATAGTTTTGGTTTATCACATGTATGAACCCAACCTGTTATGGCTTATTCAAGAAATTATGTGAAACAACTAGGGCTTGATTGACACATCCTATTAGTTAAGCTTGCTGAATCTAAGTTTGGGTTACCTCTAACCTATTTGCAATTATTACTGGCAAAGCATTTTGGTCAATTGTTTATGTAAGGGTTATAGAGCATTTTGCTCTAGCAAGTCAGAAGTGCACAAACACTCCCGTCCTCTTTTAATAAATGTTGCTGCTTTAATATACTGAGATGTGCAAAGATCATTATGACTTCACTAGGAAAGCATTTATGTGAATGTGAATGGATCATTACTGCCCGCATGCACACACTGTACTGAATGTGACCCATTTAGAGCACTGTTATATTAAAGCAAACCTTGTGACTAAACATTCCTGCATATATTAAAGAGATGTCAAGGCATGTACAAACTGATTGGTGGCAAGGGCCATGGGACATGAATTTACTCATTCCAAAGGCTCCTTGAAGCTAGTCAGCTGTTCCTGGTAAATGATAGTGAAGGTCAGTGAATCTAATTTGGCAAGAATGAGCCTATGCAGCAACGTCTGTCCCAATGACCTCTGCTCTCCTTATATATATATATATTCAGGTCAAAAGAGACTAGCTACCCAATGAAATGATACAATGAAAATCTCACGAGACCCCAATAAACTTTCAAGGAAGTGGGCTCAGTGGTTTTGCCCTTCGTCATAATGGAAAAGACACAGCGCTTGAGTGCATTCACGTGCACTTTGTTATAGTCAAAACAGGGCTAATAGAAAGGGTTTAATTAATAACAATTATCCAAACCATCATTGTGATTCGGGCAGTGTCCCGAAGCATGAAGGAGAAACTTGACATTTCACTTCCATGTGCAAATGCAAGAAATTTTCTAGGCAAAGTTAATAGAAAATGAGCGGATGAGTGCCATCATGATTCAAATGTACTATAAAATTATTGAAATGATGCCAATATCACAGGAATGCACTTGGAAGTAATACTATGGATATTAGCCCCTGCTATGAGTGAATACTGTTGGCCAAATCTCCTGAAAGCATATATTTCTCACAAATAGCTTTTTCCTTTCCTCATTATGTGATAATAAATGTATATATATACAGTATGTGTGTGTGTGAGAGAGAGAGAGAGAGAAATGGAGGGAGGGGCAAGGTCACCCAGCTGGCTTTCTTGCCTAAGGTGGGACTCATGGTCTCCCACTTTCTAACCTGGTGCTTTAACCACTAGACACCACACCCCAGAGGTGGTACGGAGATGCAAGGATTGCTCCCCTGGAATAATATAATGGCCGATCAGGCTATGTAACCAAAAACCTAAGATGTCTATTCCAAATCCCTGCTGATCTTTGCAAAGTGATGTTCTGATTGTCATGTGGTAATTTGAATTTAACATAATTGTGTCATTTTCTCTTCTCAGCGTTTGGTCAGGACAGGAGGAAGAGAAAAAGAGTTTCATGAAATTCCAATTGTCTAAAATGGTAGAAACTCCCGTCAATCACAAAGGGTTTATTGGCTGAAGCTGCCAGCAGGGGGGTCTCAGCATGAACCTCTCTACTATAATTAGTGTCGTTGCAGTCAAATGCAATTTGTCTTCTTAAAATATAGGTAGCAGGCATACTAACAGTGCCACTGACACTTCACAAATAAATTATCAAGAAGGATATTCAAGTTTTTTGGCTACAAGTACGAGGAAAACTACAACACTGTAGCTTTTGACAGATTTTACCTTTCAAGGACCTTAGGTGCTTGTTTCCCTTGAAGGAAAATTTCCTTCCAGATCTGTAGGCAAAATATTACATGCCTTTCTTATTAAATGATGAGTTTGCACACATTACAACATATGACACTAAATATAAGTAGCACTTTGAAAAGGGGAAAGAGATCAAAGAGGATGGCTTGTATCAAAACCAATCTCAGACAAAACCCCAGATGGTCCATGGAGCCGATTCGAACATTCAGAATAACAAAATAACAGAGTTGGAAGGGGCCTTGTAGGTCATCTAGTACAATATTATTATATTATCTTACACTGTTTCTGACAGATGGCAGTCCAGTCATCTTGAAAGCTTCCAGTGATGAAGCTCCCACAACTTCCGAAGGCAAACTATTCCATTGGTTGATTGTTCTGTCAGAAAATTCCTTCTTCTTTCTAGGTTAAATCTTTCCTTGATCAGTTTCCATCCATTATTCCTTGTCTGTCCTTCAGGTGCTTTGATAAATAGATTGATCCCTTCCTCTCTATAACAGCCCCTCAAATATTGGAACACTGCTGTCGTGTATCTTCTGGTACTTGTCTTCACTAGACTAGCCATGCCCAGTTCCTGTAACCGTTCTTCATATGTTTTTGCCTCTAATCATCTTGGTTGCTCTTCTCTGTACTCTTTCTACAGTCTCAACATCTTTTTTATAGTGTGGTGACCAAAACTGGATGCAGTATTCTAGGTGTGGTCTTACTAAGGCTTTAT
>JANHFT010001769.1:149284-165994 GCA_032467955.1 Pseudoxenodon macrops | reverse complement strand
TGGCCCACGATTGTCCCTTGGGGCCATCCCAGAGACGGCGAGGGACTGGACTGTGCTACCCCAACCCCGCCCACCCAGTAGGCCGCAATGACCAGGCCACGCCCACCCTGGCCCCCCAAGGGCAAACATTCTTATATGGCCCGTGATGAGATCGAGTTTGAGACCCCTGTCTTAAAGGATATCACATAAAAGAAGGTTTAGAGTTTTTCTTCATTCGTTCACAGTGATAGAGGATGTGAAATAATGGTTTGGGTTAGAGAAAAGCAGATTTTAATTGACTTTAAGAAAGAAAAGTCTTTTCTAATCTAGGTGATAAATGATTATTAATTACAGTTAACTTTATAAAACATATTTCAAACAATTTGATTAAGTGGAGTTTACTAAATTCTCTGTTTACATCTAAAAGGCAAGTTATATAACTGATCTTCCTAAATTAAAATTAAATAAATAAATATCATTAATTAATTTCCTGTAAATCAGTCAAATGTGTCTTTCCTTATATAATTTTTTGCAACTGTTTATTTTTCTTTGAAATTCTTTTAAAGTTCTGAACTTAATTCCATCCGAGCCCTGCTAAAATTGGATGTAAAGTAAAAGCACTTCCTCAATTTTGGCAAGATTCCAACAGCTCTTTGAATGATTAAAATGTTAAATGTAAATCCATACAAAGTTGGAATAAAACATGTGTTGAAAAAAATCTCAAATATTTACAAAAAAAATCAGTCATAGGATGAATATGGTAAAGTGACAAGAATACACCTAAATGCTTCCTTTTACTATTATGGTCAAGGGGTAATAAAAATACAACCTAGAGCTTGAGAAGGAAGGAAATGATTCCTGTAAAGTAGAAACAAAGTGGGGAGTGCAAAATGTTTTCATCATCATCATCAGATATTATTTTACCTGATCCTGATGGGTCTCTTTTCAGATATTTTGAAAATGCAGTTACTGCAAAATAAATTAGTCAGATTAACCAGTGCTGGTTGTAAGCATTAAAAGATCTTCACATGTTTTCATTTAAAAAATAAAATAAAATAAACACTTCAAAGGATTAGCATTGACACGTGAAGGCATATGTGGCCACTTGAACTGAGCTAAGCAATGTCAGGAAAAAAATTGTACCTCACAATGTTTTTAGGGGAAAAAATACCAGATGACAAGCTGCTGTCTGTATTTTTCAGTCGTATAATTAGAAGGGAAAAGATTAGTTTTACCATGCATAGTTTTCAAAATGAAGACACTGTGATATTCCTCATACAAGGAGAAGGTGACATGAATTGGCCTGACGTGTGGCTGACATCTTTTCAGAAATACATGGGAGGTTTTGTTTTCGTGCTGCCTAGGTATTTCAGAGTACAGCATTAAATGACACAATCCAAATTCTATTAGAAAAACGAATTGGGTCACAAGATTTTTTTTTTAATCAGGAGGTTATTATAATTGGCAACAATAAAAATGTTGTAACCATGCTAAATTGTGTTTAAAACATTGTGCCTGAAGTTAGTGGGTTGATTCTGCTATTACATGGTGTCAAAAAATTTTTTTGTCATGAATTATTCATGAATAAGCCTACCATTTAAATTATAGTTTGCTATTAATAAATGTTTAATTTTTGTTTTCGTACGATTCTTTATTGATAACTCAAGAGTATCCCAGTTGAATTATGTTGCCACATTATGTCTTCAGAAGGGCATAAAGTCAGTACACATGCTTCAGTAATATCTGGTTGTTTTACCCTTATGTTTCCAGTTGGCAATTTGAAATTATGGCTTCAGCTGCACTTTAAATATGTGATAATAGCATGTGTTTCTAATAAGGGCCAGCACCATTTTGTTGAGATAGTGTGAATGGTTGTCACTCATATATGACAAATGCACCTTCATCTGCTTCTTTGATGGCCCCCTAAAAACCATACCCTCAAATCAGACCGATGAAATTAGCTGCTGTGTAAATTGTGTGTCTGAGTGGTTCATTATCTAATCACCGTCAGAACCATAGTGATAAAGTAGTTGGAAGCAGAGAAGAGGTCTGCCAGATGATTTCAGGCCCTTGCCCCCCCCTCTTTCTTTTCGTAAATTCTGTTTCCCTTGGAAACCCATTACTATACTAGAGAACTTCACCATTCTTTGACAGAACTTCCTGACAGTTTCAATGTTTACTTTATTCTAAGCCACTGTGTTTATCAAATGATATATAAAAACAATTTTCCTCAACCAGCTCTAAGACCTTATGTGATGATATTGACTCGAAAAAGAATCCTGGAAAATTTAAAGTATCAATTGTGTTCTGCCCTCGTAGCTATAACTACCGGGTTGTGCTGTGTCTAATTTTTACCCCTGTCCTGGGTTTGTTTTGTGCGTCTATGTGTGTCTACTACGTTTGTGACATATTAGGTACTTTGTGCATTGTTGTTAGCTAAGAATATTGCCTAACCCACCCACTTTTGCTTCCACAAAGGATCGTTTGATGATGATGATATCACGCATGTTGAAGGAAGCGTGGAGCCAGTTCGTGACATTGAAATAATACATGAAGAGCTTAGACTAAAAGATGAGGAAATGATCATGCCCATTATAGACAAATTAGAAAAAGTGGCTGTACGAGGAGGTGACAAGAAATTAAAACCTGAATATGTAAGTAAGAAAACATGCCATTTCAAAAGTTTATATTTTGGAGTGTAGGATTGATGTATTTTAGAAAACAGGATTGCCATATTAATGATTGACAGATTATCATTGGGTTTTACTGCCCTGGAAAAAAGGCACTAGTTTCTTTTGAACTTAAACTATTCCACCCGTATGTATCAAATTGCAGTAACATGTTCTTTTTAATTGTATATATTTATGTAATTGTTGTATAAATAGGTACTTTTTGATAAATATAACTACACAGTGGTGAAGATTTATTATTTGTAATTTAATAGAGAATGTGTAACTTCTGCATGTGTGTGTACATTCTTCTTAAAATCTGTCAAACTAATTCAAATAGGAGGATCACTGCAGAATAACAATGATTTGGACTCATCCGTGGGTCGGTTGGATAAATCTGAAATATTCTTTGAGTTTAATTTATCTTGTTGTTGATGTCAACACAAATCAATCCTCTGGCAGTCCAGTGTGGGTTGGGAGAAAGATGGCTTTTTATACTTCCGTGTTTAGATCTGGGAGAAAATAGTGCTTTTAAAGTCAGACAGGTAGCTTTTATATCTAATGGGGGATTAGAACCTGGGATCTTGCACTTGTTCTAGTCCAGTACATGAACCATTACACTATACTGGATTTTACCTCATTCTATATTGGGGATAAAATAAGAGCTGTCCTCTTCCCACCCCATGTACATGGCCTGGAATTCCAGGCAGCATATTAATGTAAAACAAGTAAAAACAAAATATCTACCGTGTTTCCCCAAAAATAAGACAGGGTCTTATTTTCTTTTGGCCCCCGAAATAAGCGCTTGCCCTTATTTTCAGGGAGGTCTTATTATTTTTGAGGTGCAGGAAGCGGCGACTGTGGTCATCTCATGGCTGCTGCTGTGTTTTGGGCAGGGTTTATTTTCAGGGGATGGCTTATTTTAGTGCATGCGCTCAAAAGCCTGATTGGGCTTATTATCTGGGGAGGTCTTATTTTCAGGGAAACAGGGTATATTAGACAAACTCAAAAGTTCTAAAATATGCAAAATTTCAAATTATCCAAAACCCACAATAGGCAAATAAATATTAGATAGAAAATGAAGACTGAAAAGAAGAAATAGCGGATGTTTGAACCACGTGGAATAAGCATATGGCCCTAGTTTTAACATGAAATAGAGGTGGCTTCACAGATTTCTGTGTTAAATCCTGTAATAACTTCAGGATTTATTTGCAGTAGATTGCAACTAACTGTCCCTGACAGCTAGAATAAAGAAACAAGCAGGATTTAATTTGGAAAAAAAAGAGATTTCAATCACTAGTCATGAAGAGACAATTTATTCACTGAAATCCTAATTTATTCATTAGGTAGGAAGATTTTGTAATCATAAAATGCATTTTTCTTTGATACAACTTCAGTTCATATTTTTTTATTACTTGCTAATGTAAATTTCATTTATATGATATATTTAGCATGATCATAGCATCAAGCAAGCAGATACACATTTGTGAAATCCTTTGCATTGAATCAAATCATATTAGATTCTGTCCAATCTAATTAATTTTTGGAATTGTTTGGAGGATATTTATATTTAACGATATATTATGACATTTTAAATTAGTGTTAATAATCTTGCTTATTTCTGCTAGTTTTTTAACAGTTACAGAATGATCATTTTTTAAAATAACTTTCTTATTTATAAACAATAGTTTAACAAAAAAGAAATTTCCATCAAGTCAGCTGGATGATACTTTTGATTTGGCTATTCCTCTTCATTTAGAGTTTAAAAAAGAAAACAAGCTTTCCAAAATTTATCTGTTTTTAATGAATTACCCCATAGATAGAAAACACTATTTCTACATTAGCAGAAGAAATTACTGTTGTTAAGTATAATGTAACAAGTAAATTGCTCTCCAAGCAAATGTTAACATTGCACCAATGTACAACTTTAAAAAATTAACCATAAACATTTCCTGAATGAATAACTGTTTGTTTTATAACAATATGGAGAAAGATAATAGAACCATGCTTGGAGCTACATAGGGAGCTACATTTAAAGTTGCAGAATTTTTAGCAAACCTTTAAAGCAATGGGGGTGGGGAAGTGGTCAAAAAATTGAAATACAGAATACCCCTGGATTTGCGGTATCTCAATTCAGCAGACATTGGCTGTAATAAATAAAAGCTGAGGTTTGACGTTACCTCAACCAACAGATTTTGCCAAATCAATCCCAAAAAATCTCCATACATGTTACATTTCTCCTCCTCCTTCTCCTCCTCATTTTAGCCATTGTCTATCCTCTGCAGGATGAATGCCTCTTCCATATGTTTCCAAGCAATATGTTCCTGAGCTTTTTTTTTGCGAATTGGACCCGCAATACTTGCTGATGTCATCAATCCATTTTGTTTTAGGTCTCTTTCATGGATGCTTTTTATCAAGTGGGATCCATTCTATGACTGCCTTGGTCAACCTGCTGTCAGTTCTTGCTATGAGAATTATTTTACTGTCTTGATGCTATTGTATACTTTTGTTTGTTCTCTAATCCATGTGCAGGTATTTCTATCTTGTCTTGTAATGCTGAGCATGTATCTTTCCATGGTTCTTTGCAGCACTTGTAGCTTTTGTATCGATTGTGAGGTTAGTATCCATGTTTCACTGGCATATGTTAGGGCAGGTAGCACACACACTGATGGAAAACTTTTCAGGCATAATTTTTTTCTTTCTTTGGTCAATTTATTAAACATAACCTGACTCTTTTTCAGGTTTATTTTTAAGCCAAATGGTTCTCCTGTTTTGTGCACCTTTTATATGTATCCTTATAGCTCTTCTGGGTCTTGTGAAAAGAGAACAACAACATCTGCAAATCTTAATTGATTTAAATAGTGATTTTTATTCCATATTTTGCCCAATCTAGCTTTCAAAATACTTCTTCAAAGCAGGCTGAGAAAGGATAGGTGACAATGTATCGCCTTGTCGTACACCTCCTTCTATGTTGATTTCTACTTTATCATTAAGGCAAATTGTTGCCATTGTTTTTTCATATATTGATTGAAGTAAGTTTATGTAAGCAGTGCTTATGCCTTGGTTCAGCAATGCTTTAATTATTGCTTGCTAGAATACAGCGTCAGATGCCTTTTCTTAGCCAATGAAAGTCATGCACAGAGGCATGGTATACTTGTTTCAATGAGTTTTTGAACAACATGGATGTGATCCATTGTGCTGTAACCACTTCTGAATTCTGCCTGCTCCTTTGGCTGTGCGTTATTTAACATTCTCAATATTCTTTTTGCTATTATCTTGATGAAAACCTTGTAGATTATTGAAAGAAGGCTTATTGGGCGATAGTTCTTTAAGTAATCTTGGACTCCTTTCTTGTGTACAAGAATCACTTGGCATTTTTCCATGCATCGGGTATTTTTTCTTCCCTGTTGAATCTCGAGTATAGTTGTGTATAGTAGTATCTTGTGTAAACTGTGACCACCAGCTTTCAGCATTTCAGCCATAAAACAGTAATTTCCTGAAGCTTTGCCATTTTTCATTGATTTTGTAGGACTTGATACTTCCTCTACTTGGATATCTGGCATTTCCTCTTTTGTGGGTGTTGTTACTTTTGAGTGATCGTGATCTTTGTGTAGCTCTGAATATAATTTTCCAATTATTTCTAACATTTTCTGTCTTGTTCTACACACCTAGCCATCTTCAGTTTTAGTGCAAAAACTTCTTTCTTGTATTTATAAGGTTGTGTTTTGCTCTATTAATCCATTTGTTTTCTTCAGTTGCCTTTTTCAGAAGCTTCAAGTTAAACTGACGTGTTTCATCTTGGATACGTTTTCTTACAGTCTTGCAATGTTCAACATATTCCAGTTTATTAGTGAAACTTCCAGTATTTTTCATTGTCCATCGTTTTTTCATTAAATCAATAGTTTCATCAGAGATTTTTGATTTTTGTACAAAATGTCTTTCCAGTAGTGCTATAGATGTAGTAGATTCAAGGATGTTTTGCAACAGAGCAAAGTAATTCAATAGATTAATCTCAAAATCATTGTTCTCCTCTAACAGTTTATCACTCTTTATTTTTGTTTTTTGTAACGTCTTTAACATTTTCATGTTTCTACAGTCTATCTTTATCTTGTATTTCCAACATTAAAACAATTGATGATAGTACAATTGCAAAATATGTTTTTATTACTTGACATGATGTAGTCAATTTTGCTTGTGTATCCAGATGGACTCTTATATTGAACATTATATTATCTTATACATTTTCCACAGGAGTAAAATCCCATTTACAATTTAGCAGACATTTGGATGTAATGTACATTAATCAATGGTTTACTGTACTGGTAGTCCTTGGCTTAACAATGATTCATTTAGCAACTATTCAAATGTCACCAAAAATTTATGATCGGCCCTCATACCTACAGCTGTCACAGCATCCCCATGGTTACACAATCAAAATTCAGGCACTTGCCAACAAGCATGTATTTACAATGGTTGCAGCATCCCAGGGTCATGAGATCACTTTTTTCAAGCTAGCATCAGGCAAATTAAGTCAGTGGGAGAAGCCGGATTTGCTTAAAGACCATGTGATTCACTTAACAACCAAGGCAAAAAACAACAATTCATATAACAACTGCCTTGCTTAGCAGTGGAAATTCTGGGCCCAATTGTAGTCGGAAGTCAAGGATTATCTGTATAGGTAATAATTTTTTACATTCAAGTAAATGGATCATTCTGACAATATAGCTACAACTCTCAGGGTTTTAAGGATTAGTGAAAGACAGGTATGGATGTAACAACTTGTTTGTACTCCCTCCTCTTATGAAAATAAATACCATTTCCCTTAAAGGAAGAAATGCTTTTTCTTTACATTTGAGAGCGAAATAGTTTTTCCTTTGTGCGCAGGGATACTATCGAAAGACTGTTGTCTTACCTGAACAGTCATTTTCTGTGAGCTGCGGGAGAGTCCAAACATGGGTCTTCTGTCTATTGGCCAGAGACTGAAAAGTAAAAGATTTGGCCATGCCTCGTCCTCTCAGCTGAGCTTTGTCTTCAAAGAATCGACCACCTCCAGACCCTGGACCAGAACGTCACTAGGTGGAGTTGGACTCTCCCGCAACGCACAGAGAACAACTGTTCAGGTAAGACAACGGTCTTTCTCCTGTGCTCTGCTTGGAGCGTCCAAGCATGGAACATATCCAAGCTAAACGTCTCAAGGGAGGAAACAGGCTGGTCCAGGATCCATCAGCATGAACCCTTTGTAGCACACGTCTCCCAAACGAAGCCTCAGCCAAGGCAAATATGTCCAGCTTGTAATTCCTGATGAAGGGTGATGGAGAGGCCCAGGTCGCTGCCCTGCAAATCTCCTCGATTGATACTTGTGTAGTCCAAGTGGCTGTGGTGGCCGCGCTTCTAGTTGAATGAGCCGTAATGCAGCCTGGCACGGGCCTGGCCTGAAGTTTGTAGGCCATTGCAATGCAGGCTCGTAACCAATGGCCTATAGTGGATGGTGTTACCTTCTTCCACATGGAAGTCAGCTGAAAGGAAATGAATAGAGATTCCATTCTACTGAAGGTGGCGGTTCTCCTGATGTATCTATGGAGCGCCCATCTAACATTCAAGGTATGCCATTGCCGTTCACAAGGGTGACTAGGTCTTGGCAAAAATCAGGCAAGATTACCTCCTGGGTCCTGTGGAACCAGGAGTTATGATGGCTGGATCCAACCACAATATTACTCTGTTCAGGCGGAAAATACACAGGTCCTCCCTCACAGAGAGAGACACCAACTCAGAAATCCTCCTGGCAGAGGTGATAGCCACGAGGAAGGCGACTTTGAAGGTTAGCAACCGGAGACTGGTGGACTTCAATGGCTCAAACGGAGGAGAAGTGAGGACCTGAGGAACCAGCGAAAGATCCCAAGTGGGATATCTATTTATCGTGGGGGGTTTAAGATTGGCTGCCCCCTTCAGGAAACTGCGAACCCTCATGTGGTGGACAAGGGACTGCAATTCGTCGTACTTCAAAACTGTGGACAAAGCAGCCACTTGTCTGTGTAGAGTGTTGGGAGATAGTCACCTGTCGAGTCCAGAACTTGCAAGACCGATGCTAGGGAGGGAACCAGTTATCCCTTGGCACACCATCGGCAAAATACTGCCCAGATCACATTGTAGATGCGGTTTGTGGAAGTCCGTCTTGAGGCTTGTATGGTTTGAATCACCTTGTTGGACAGGTGATCTGCCCTCAGGATCTCTCTCTCAAATGCCATATGGTCAACTGGAGGCACTGAGGGTCTGGATGCTCCAGGGTCCCTTGGCTGAGAGAGATTCTGTCCTGGGGTATCCTCTAAGGAGGAGATATGGACAGTCCTTTCAGATTGGTGAACCACAGTCTCCTGGGCCAGTGAGGAGCCACAAGAAGAACCTTTGACCCCTCTGTCAACACCTTCCTGATAACCTTTGGAATGAGGGGAAGGGGAGGGAAGGGAAGGGAAGGCGTAAAAGAGACTAGGAGGCCACTGGCAACGGAGAGTGTTGGTTCTTTCGGCCCCTGAGGATGGGAACTGAGAGAAGAACCTTGGCAGGTGGGTGTTCACTGGAGTGGCAAACAGTTCTACTGTGGGGCAGCCGAACCTTTTGGACAGTTGTTGGAAAAGGTCTGGATGCAGGCGCCATTTGGACTGGTTGATAGTGGTCCTGCTCAACCAGTCTGCCTGTAAATTGGAGACTCCCGAAATGTGATCCGCCTGTAGGGAGAGGACATGTTTCTCTGCCCAGAGGCCCATCTGTTTCGTTTCCCACATGAGCGCCCTGGAGAGAGTGTCCCTTTGCCTGTTTACGTGTGCTTTGGCCACCACGTTGTCTGTGAGCAATATAACCTGTCAGCTGGAGACCTGTCCCTGGAAGTGGCGGAGCACCAAATGTGCTGCTCTCAGTTCCAGCCAGTTGATGCTGTGTTGCAGGTTCTCTGGTGATCACTGACCCTGAGTTACCAAGGACTGCAGATGGACTGGCATCCGACATTATGCTCACAAGGCTTGGTTCCTTGAACAGGCATCCCTTTTCCATGGCTGGTGACATCCATCACTCCATGGACTGCCTCACTCTCAAAAGGGCCCGGACCTTGGCATTGGAGTTGCCGCTCCCAGATCTCTGATGCAGAAGGAGGAACCATTGAAGGGTCCACGCGTGTAGACGAGCCCAAGGAACGATAGCTATACAGGAAATAATTTTTCCCAACAATTGGGAAAGAAGAAGCACTTGCACCGTGCATAATGATTTGACTTGGTTCAACAATAGACCATACGCTGGCACCATGTTATTGGGAGAGATAAACTTTGCAGGTCCCTGTGTTTATCACTGCTCCCAGATGGAGCAGCTTGGTGGTGACTTTCCCCCACATTAATGGAAAACCCATGTCTCTGGAGGATCTGGACCGTGAGCTGGAAGTCCTGACTTGCCTGAAGTGTGGATGACGATTGGATGAGGATGTCATCCAGGTAATGTTGAATTCTCACAGTCTTTTCGCCAATATGAGCTGCCACCACTGCTAATAGCTTGGTGAAGGTTCTGGGGGCTGATGAAAGGCCAAATGGCATGGCCTTGTATTGGCAGTGGAGCCCTGTGTAAGAGAACCTGAGGAACTACCTCTGGGAGGGCCGAATTGGAACCTGGAGGTAAGCCTCCTTGAGATATATAGAAAATAAGAGATCTCCTTGTCTGATGCAACCCAGGATGAACTGAAGGGTTTGTATCTTGAAGCGTCTGTACACTAAATGGACATCGAGCCACTTTAAATCTAGAATGGCTCTCCATCCCGCCGAAGGCTTAGGGACCAGGAAGAGGATTGAATAAACTCCTAATCCCTGATGGGCCGTGGGCACTGGCTCTATGGCCTGAATGTCCAGCAAGTGTTGGATCTCGGCTTCTATCAGCGCCCTTTTGACACTGTCTCTGGGAATGGGGCACCTGATAAAGTGTCTCGGGGGAATGGAGCAGAACTCTAGAGTTAGGTCGAGACTCACTGTTTGTAGATCCCAGGCGTCTGAAGTGGTCTCTCGCCATTGGCTGGTGAATAGAGCTAATTGACTGCCAATGGGGTGATCAGACTGAAAGTCACTTAGACCGGCGAAAAGGTTGGTTGTTAGACCCACGAAAGGGCCGCCTGGTCTGAGGTTGTCTGACCCTATCTCTAAAGGTTGACCTTTTCTGAGTTGGGGGTATGGTCTTTTATATGAAGGGGTGTTGAACCCTGTCCCCACAGCCCGAAAGGACTGCATGCAAAAGTAGGGGGTGGTCTTTCACTCCGCCCTCCTGTACAGATGAGGAAGAGTCTTCCTCCTATCCTTACCCTCGACTTGGATAGGTTTCAGTGACTTCCCAAGAAGAATGCCACCTTGGAAGGGGGCTGAGGCTAACCTACACTTAGATTTCATATGCGCCTGCCAGGGGCACAGCCACAGGAGGTGACGAGGTGACATTGGATGCCATGGCCCTAGAAGCGAACTTGGCTGCGTTAAGGGTGGCCTGTGCAGAATACTCATTGGCTGCTATCAGTTTGCTGATATCCTGCTGCAGCCTGGTGTCCTCCGGGGAGGCTCTGGCCCACATACTGATGGAGCCAGAGCAAGGATGTTCTAATAAAGAAGGAAGCCACAGAGGGTGATCTAATCGCTGAGGCGGTCGCCTGGTGTGTTTTGTGAGAAGACATCTCTGCCTTCCTATCCTCCTCTTTTAAACCTTCCGCTGTGTCAGAAGAGAGGATGGCTGAAGAGGCCAGAGTGACAAGAGAAGCATCCACGGTTGCAACTTTAAGGAGTTCCTCCAAGTCCTGATCCATCTAATACATCTATCCCACTAGGGGCAGCGATGGTGCTGAATGACATCTAAAAATAATTTTGGGGAAGGAATGACCTCTTGTTCCGTCACTGGCACCATGAACCGTAGATCTTTAGGGTCCTCAGGAACTGGAGATGCATCTGTCAGTTAATTTGCCCCCCCTCCCCATATTGGCTGTTGTTTTGGCCTTGAACAGTAAGGTCCTGAATAGGACGGGACGAAACAGCCCTGTGAACGAAGGTTTGTATGGGATGAGGCCCCCATCCTCAGATAGGTCTCATTCCCCTTGATCCTTGTCCCCCATGATTGAAACCTCATTATGGAGGCCTAGTAGCTTCCGCCTGCTTCTGGGCCTTGGAGAATTGTTTTTCCAATGCTCTTTGCCTCCTCTTTACATCCCTCTCATAAGCTGATGAGACCCTACTTGAATCTGGGGTCTGGGACTTGTCTGAAGGCCCCCTTGAAGATGATCTTTGCTGCCTAGGGAAAGATTCAGATGGGCTATTGCTTGCAGGCAAGGAATGGTCCACCATTTTGAAATGGTCCGACCGTTGGTGCTACTCAATTTACCCGCTCTAGTAGCAATACAAATCTGGGGCAAATCCCAAGGCTGGGAAGACTCCCCCCCCTCAATATAATGCTGGCTATTGGCTCCAAAACAGGAACAAAAAAATCTTTTTGCCCCTCAACGAAACGAGGGGGCTGCAACAACTCACTGCGAATGCCAGCAATAAGAAATGGCGCGAAACTGATAATATGGTTTGTAAGTGCAATGGATCTGGAACTTGGAGCAGGATCCAAAGTCTTGGTGCTGCAGTGATTCCGGACGCCGATTCTGGGAAGCGTGGAGGTGCTAGCAACTGAAGAGGCAGCTTGTGAACAATTAAGAGCCCAAAAGAGCGAGAATCAGCTGCAATTAAGTTGCTGCTCCCACGCAGCACGAAAATGGTGTCTGCGTTCCCTCTGTGGCTCTGGAATGCCTCCGACTGCGCTCCTGCCACAGCGATTAGGTGAGTAATGCTGCCGCACTATGTCTCAGTGGGGTGAGAAAGCCCCCTATTCAAAAGACTCTTCTGCTGGTGTCTTGAGCCTTTTGTGTTGCTAATTAGAAGACTCCAAGCATGGCGAATGAATAAAACGTTGACCAAGGGTCTGCAACATTAAACACTCAAAGAGCCACTTGGGCCAGTTTTCCACAGAAAGCAAAACACCAGGAGCCACAAAACCTGGGTGGGCGTGGCCAACTCGACATCACTCACTCCCACCCAGTCACATGACAACCCCCAGCCACGCCTCACTCACTCTCTTTCTCCCCCTCTCATCTCTTTCTCCCTCTCTCTCATCTTTCTCCCTCTCTCTTTCTCATCCTTCTTCCTCCCTCTCTCTCATCTCCCTCCCTCCCTCTCCTCTCTTTTTCTTTTTCCCTCTCTCAACTCTCTGTCTCTCATCTCTCTACCTCTCTCTCTTTCTCCCTCCCCCCCTCATGTGTCTTAAGTGTGTGTGGGTTCCCTCTTGAACCATTTCCAAAAACAGGCAAGGGTTGGTTGTTGTTTTTTTGCTGATGATGTTCTTTCTTCTTTGGGCGCTTTTTTCCATATGATTTAATTTTAAATCAAGAATAATTTCAGGTTCCCAGATAAATGAAGCTTTTTCGTCCGTCCGTCCCCCCCGTGGCTCCCTGTCAGCTGGCTGCTCCCCCTCCTCACCTGCAGAAGAGAAGGATGACAGAGACGCATGGACATCACTCTGAATTTCAGAGTGGAAGCGCAGCGCCCTCTACTTGCCTCTTTTTCTGGCCCTTGTTGGGAGATGCGTGACTTTTCTCCGTGCCGAGACACTGGCTGGACTGCTTGGCTGCAGCTGATGCGTTGCGTCGTAATGGGCTCCAGGAGGAGGAGGAGAGGATGCCGTCTCCCCCATTGTGCAGTAAGCAGCCACCGAGGTGGTGAGAGGAATAATGGGGAGATGCACGATTTTCTCTACTCTGAGACATTGGCTAGGGCCACCCAATGGTGGGATCATCCGACAGGGAGCCGCAGGAGAGGGCCCAAAGAGCTGCATGCGGCTCTAGAGCCGTATGTTGTCGACCCCTGCTCTAGCTAGACTGAGAAGAAAAAATTGGGCTCAGCTGAGAGGAAGAGGCGTGGCCAAAGCTTTTACTTCTCAGTCTCTGGCCAAATAGACATAAGTTAACCCATGCTTGGACTTTCCAATCAGTGCACAGGAGAATATCTTTATACTCTTTATGTCTCTAGGCATGTGGAAATCTTTATCTAATTGCTGTTTTTCATAAGTCTTCTTCTCATTCACTTCTTCATAGGGACCCCAGTTATGGAGAGTATTTAGAACACTTAGAAATGAAAGAATACTTAGAAATGAAAGTTAGAAGAAAGAACTGTTGAAGACTTTGTTTATTTTCCTGAAGGATGTATGTGTTTCTTTAGTACTATTTACATTTTAATGCAAAACTTAAATCTACTGTAATGAATGGAATATAGCTTGGGCATTCTTCCTGAATTCTATGTTATTGGTTTTACTGATGCTTTGCATTTGTCCATCTTCATGGTATTGTTGTCCATCCTGGCATATTTCTTTTAATAAAAGGCAGGAAATAGAGTGAATGAATAGAGCACTATTGTACTGTTACTTAATGTTCATGAAATTAATTTCTTGAAGGTGTAAGGATACAATAAAGTGTATTCCTGGATTAAAGATCTTTGAATCATTGCATGACAAATATTATTTTATAGCGCCTTCCATGCCATCTTAAGTAAAATGATTTTGTTGCTGTGTATCAGAAATCTATGCATTAATGATCTCAATGTTAAATTAAATAAGCCCCTAAAGTTATAGCTGGTAATATGGTAGATTAAAAAAAACTAAAATATTTATTATTATTATTTTTTAGACCTGAACAAGATTTATAATCTTGTTTATAATTTATAATCCCCATAACTATTTTTAAAAAAACTTGTTAAATGATAACCACTGCCTCTTCTGATCCATGTGCTTAAAAGTCCAGGACACTGGAAAAATGTAAATGACCACCTGTACACTAAAGCCCATCGTTTTCTGTGCTTGAGAAGCATAAAAGGCATGATTCATACTCCATCTTGAAACTCGTTTATTAGAAAAAGATTTCTTCTAGTATCCTGTTTGCCATTATGGTCAATGTGATAAAGCGAGTGATCATTTTGCAGATCGGGTTATGCATTTATAAATATGAATATTTCATCGTTTTCTTTCTAGTAATCTTCTCCTGGAATACTGAGAGAGTTTCGTGTGTTATAGTTGATGAAGCACACCTGCAAATCAAGAGGGAAATGGTGTTGCTTTTGATTTTTAGGTCCCCATAAAGGCTTTGTTATTATAAATGATGACACCTGAATGGCAGCATTTATACTTCCTACCTTGACTCTTTGGTGTTGCTAGCATGCCACAGAGACTTTGATAATAGGAAAACCACGCCACACTAGAATATTTCTGTCTTAAAATTGTGTTGTCTCATGAAATTAATTAATTGTGCAATGGATGACTCTGTCATAGGCCAGACTGAGAAGGTGCAATGTATATACATATAAAATATAAATTATTAGATTCCTTTTTCAAGAAACACATCTGTTTATCTCTGAAAATAGAAATGTTCAGTGTGTCTTTCACCTCACCACTCCCATTCTGAAGAAAGTAAGGGAGTGTGCTCTCAGATCATCATGCTTCAAAAATATTCATGAGCATGGCAAAATAATTGAATTTCTTAAAGCAAAAATACATTTGAATCACAACATCCATTTCTCTTGCATCCACTCAGATGTTTCATTTGAATTACTTTTGAAAAAGAAATGAATCAGAGGTTTACATAGCAGGTGCAATTAATATGGCATACTTGTAGATTTTGTTTTCAAATGGATGCATTTTTAAGTAGGTTCATATGGATTAAAAAAAAGTAATGTAAAAATATTTGTAAAAACATGAAGAAATAAAAAACAGTTCTTAAAATACAAGCATAAGCGTATAAATCTAATAATGTTTAATGTTTCTCTTACCCAACTTTTACTGGATAAGGACATTATATTATAGGTCTACATCAGGGGTGTCAAACTCGCAGCCTGCAGGCCAGATGCGTCATACACTGGCCACGCCCACACCCAGTTTAGCAAAGGCGGGAAAGTCACGATACATCACATGACAACAATGTGAGATGTGAGTTTGACACCCCTGGTCTACATTCATGAGCATGCTGCTTAAGTAGAAATAAGCTGTCTCAGTAAGGAAAAGACATAAATGAACTGATATGAGGCTATTGTCCCATCACATGCTTATGTCAGTCCTCAGAATGCGTAAACAGAATTTTCAAAGTGTTAAAAGTTTCATTACAGAAATAGTTATCATCATGAGGAAAATGGGAGCCCTAGACTTTCATCACATTGGAAGTGTACATATGCTATAAATATCTTGGTAGCATTATTTCTAAATACCCTAAGATTGATCTGTTATAATCTTGGTTTATAATAGGAAGGCCTGATTCGTCCACATCTACCAAATTCTTTCAGATAAATAAATGATTGTTTATGAAAAATTATCCTGGTAATCTTGCATTTTTGCATTGCGGATTTGGATCACATGTGGTAATTGTTGATGATTCTGTTGTAGTTTGGAAACAAATAAATGGGTGAATCTGAGGAAATTGACCTTTTTCATGCTTGAAACATAGATTCAAATAAAATGCATAATCATTGTAGGGTTACATGTATCTACTCTTAAATATGGTTCTGTAATTTCTTTCAGTGTAAGTTTAGAGACCAAGTATAAAGCATGTTTGCTCTTCTTAAACAGATTTGGAAGAAAGGCTGGATTGTTATTCTCACAGCCTTTTTGTTTGTGCAAAAAAAAATAATCCAAGTAAAAATAAAAATTGTACATATAAGAGAGATTCCCGTTTATCCTGTTGAGTTTAGAATCTCAACTGTTATGCTTATGTAAGTGTCTGTTTTAAAGTTGAATCAGTATAAAATTCCTCCAGTAGTTAAGCAGGGTTAACTGGTGGAATTATTCTAATAATG
This sequence comes from Pseudoxenodon macrops, assembly GCA_032467955.1. NCBI lineage: Eukaryota > Metazoa > Chordata > Lepidosauria > Squamata > Pseudoxenodontidae > Pseudoxenodon > Pseudoxenodon macrops. The sequence continues at coordinate 149,472 of JANHFT010001769.1, read as the reverse complement.
AAGAAAAGGCTAAGGGTAAAACAATGCACATTTTAAACTTACACGAATTATTTACTGATCAAATAAAACACCAATAAGCGCCAAAGATAACATAGTTCTGCTACTTATTTTATTTTATTTTTACATGTGTAATCTTGTTGCATGTCTCTACATAAGCTGTTCTGGCCACTCATCATAGTAACCAGCTG
>JANHFT010001769.1:132891-144717 GCA_032467955.1 Pseudoxenodon macrops | reverse complement strand
AAGTATTAGTGGCTTGGCTAACAAAAACAAAGATTCCTTGGATTTGTGTTGTTTAGAGCAAAGTCTAGAATGGAGAAGTAAACATTTTCATAAGATCTTTCAGAAGGATTTACAGGAATATCAAGAGGATACTTGAAGTGTACTTGGGTATAAGCAGAACTTCAAAAACTAGAATGTGCATTTGTAGCTTATCCTTTTTAAAGAAAGAAAAATGTTAATTACTGATAACATCACAGTAACATTTTAATGATAGGATATTCAGTGTTGTTCAGTGCTAGGAGAGAAAAAACAGGGAACGATAGTACTTTAGGGTAATTGAAGAGGTATACTGACCTTTGAAAGATATAAAATCTGGAATGCCTACTTGCAGTATTAATAAAATTAAAATAGTCATTCAGTTGATACATGATTAAGACTTTATTTCTGAAGACAAGCTGATGGAGCAGCTGTGTTGCTTGGGCTTACATTATGATCAAATGGCACTAATCAGGATATATAGAAGAATCAGATGCGACATCTAAAATATTGCTATTCTTTAAACCAAGTTAAAGCATTCTTGCATAAAGAATGCAGAAAAGAAATTCTTCATTAAGTATCTGGTTAAAAATTAGTACTGCAGTTACTTTTAATCTGCTATTAAAACTATTGCCCAGCAAACTATGCAGGATACTACCGTAGCTTCTTTTGGAATCATTCTATAACTGTCATATTTACGGTCATTTTATAAAACTGGATACTGTTGTACTAGATTGAGATTTCTAATATAAAGGTGCATTTTCAAATGAATAGTTTATTCAGCATTCCAATTTAATATAAAGGAAGGGTTGTACGGAAAGTATTATTCAATATTAGGCAATTAAGTTTATGAATTCATTCATAAGCTGTATAATGATGGCATATATGAAATCATATAAGTTCAAAATCACACACACACACAGAGTATATATGTAATTAGGCACTGGGCACATAGATATTTCCACGGATGATGACCATATTATTTAAATAATAGTTTTTAGTATAAGGAATCATTGACCTTTAAGATTTTTGATCTGATTTTTGGGGTCATTTGAAAAAAAATGGGTTGATTCTGTCAATGGTCTCTGTATGCAAAATATGCAAAGCTAGTCTCAGAAGTGCTTTGCTAGCTGAGATGATAGAGAAGATGCAGACTTCCCTTTGCATGTACAGAAATACTCTGCGGGGGGACTTGAATCTTTCTGCAACAATGGGATCAGGCAGCAGATGTGCCACATGGGGTGTCCTGAATATATATTAAAACATTCTTTCTCTGTTCAGGCATTAGCCTAAACTGTTATGGCTAAGCTCTATACAGCAGTAGAATGTATACCCCTTCAGTCGCAGATCTTGGTCATGTTTATTTGCAAGTAAATAGAATTATCTTCCTCATGATCCACGATCAAGTTCCAGACATATAGTATTCTTTCACAGAGGACATAGAGCAGAGACAATGTATGTAGGCCATTTCTACATACTTTAAAATGTCATGATTTCTGGTGAAGGTCTGATGGGATTAATGAAATGCACACATTTTTTTTGTCTAAATATTAAATTGTATGATTTGTACAAATACAAAATACATTATTTCATCTATTTCTGGTTCTCTATTTTTAGATTTTCTAGGAATGCCTTTGAGGTCTGAATAGAACTTAGAGGCAATCTTGGAAACAACAGTGTTGCTCACCATTGACCAAGTCTGACGTTTTGCATTCTCTCCCTCTCTTAGGTTGATTTAAAAATTAGGGAACCAAATGAAACTAATATCAGTAACAGCAGCAAAAATAAACAAACAAATGAATAAATAAATTTTGCCACTGTTCTCCACAATGGCTGAATGAATGAGTGAATGAATTTAGCCACTGTTCTCCACAATGTCTTGAATCTCCCTTATGGGGGCCTGTATGGTGGAACCTGATAGCAGGTTGTGTGTGTGTGCGTGTGTGTGTGTGGAGAGGCAGAATCGTGATATTGATTCTGGATATTGTTAAATCCTCTTTTATTACTGAGATGTTGCCTTAATATTGAGTTATTGTTTTGATGTGTGATCATGGAGCCCTGATGGTGCAATGGTTAGAATACCGTATTGCGGGCTACTCTAGCCACAACCAGGAGTTTTGATTCTGATGAGGTTCAAGGTTGACTCAGCCTTCCATCCTTTTGAGGTTGGTAAAATGAGAACCCAAATTTTTGGGGGGCAATATGCTGACTCTGTAAAATGCTGTAAAGCAAAGGTCCCCAACTTTATTGGGTCTATGGACTGGCAGCAGCAAACAGGGAAGAGAGGATGGTCTGCATGCATGTGTGCTTGTCTACCGCTTGTACGGCCCGGTTCCCAACAGCCCATGGCCAACCCAGTACTATGGGGTGGTATATAAGTCTAAATATTATTGTTATTTCTATGTTGTCAGTTCCTTTGCTGCAAAAAGTCCTAAGACGTCAAGTATTATTAAATAATAATGCTGTCCAGTTTCCATTGGAACTCAAAATTTACTTTTATTCTTATGGAGATAGTTGTATTTTGGAGTAAGTCCTATTGAATTAAGAGAACTTCTGCGTAAATAGCTTTTAGATGTGGACAGTAAGAGAGTTTGCTATTCATAATTTCATTGCTGCATTGCCTTTTATATTAGTTTGTGTAACTATTTGAATCATTCCATAACTTTGGTGTGTCTTAAATATGTCATAGTGTCTTCTATCCTTTATGTTTTGTTGGAAAATCTTTGAATTAGATTTATCAATTTATACAGATTTATTACAAAGGGCTAAATGAAAAGCTTTCCAAGAATAATGTCTGTATTTTTCACTTGCTTGCAGTAGAAATTTCCCTTCAATATCAGATTTACTCTTTTATTGTTTTTTTCCTGAGGTTACTACTGTAAAACAAAAATAAAAACATAAACACAAACCTGTTAGGTATCTAAAAATAGTAATCAAAATGCAATCAAATACTCTAATATATGACCACTGTTCTTTAGTTAAAGCTTATTTAAGCATATGTAAGTTTAAAATGGCAGTCTTTGCTGCATTTTTATATGGAAAACGGATTGCATGTTTCTATCGTAGGAACTACTGAGACAGTGAAATATAAAATAATAAAGATATGGAGTACTTCTGGCTTCAGTATTTGTGTCGTGTCAGTGGGCATTCTCTAGTGATGCTCATGTTTACCAAGTGCATTAGTTTTTCCTAAATACATGTGGAATTTATACTGTGGTTTGGCATTCATTGTTTGGTGTGCCAATGCAAAATCATAAATGCTCTCTACCTTTCTTCTTTATAACTGGAAAAACATATTAAGTGAACAATTCTAATGGAGAAAAAGGATCTTTTAGGGACAGGTCTGTTTTTAAAAAAACATTTGCAGTAGAATTGAGCTTTCCAATGTGTAATATAATCTTAAACCAAAACATTGGTTTGCTCCTCTACTGAGGATTGGAAATCTTTTAAAGAACCCAAGTCAAGGCTCCAGCATATCTACTGGTTCTTTGTCTTCAGGGTGTCTTCTATACCATAGCCATTATTTTCAAGGCATCCTCAGGTACACGCTGTAAACTTGAAAAGGACTTGTGGATCTCTGTGACTTCTTTCTCCCAAAGGTTGGTTCAATTCTGGAGCCTGAATAAAGAGATACAGACTTTCCTCTTTGGATCTGCTTTAAATTGTCAAGCTTAAGTGGATATAAGTAACATCTGTTTGGCTGGATATAATATGGGTTGTTTGTGTGGCTTCTTTTGATACTTTCCTGAATAATCAGCAAGGAACAGGCTAGTTTAATCAAGAACAGTGTTCTAATTGGTAAAAATAACAAAGTTATTTGAGCTTTATACAGGTAGTCCTCTATTTACAATGACAGTTGAGCCCAAAATTTATGTTGCTAGGTGAAAAGTTAAGTGAGTTTTGCCCCATTTTATGACCTTTCTTTCCACAGTTGTTAAGTGAATCCCTGCATTTAAGTTAGTAACACAGTGGTTAAGGCAATCTGGCTTCTCCCATTGACTTTGCTTGTCAAAAGGTCACAAAAGCTGTTTCATGATTCTGGGACACTGCAGCCATCATAAATATATGCCTGTTGCCAAGCAGCTGAATTTTGATCACATGACCTTGGGGATGCTGCAACGGTCCTAAGTCACTTTTTACAGTGCTGTTGTAACTTTGAATGGTCACTAAACAAATACTTACAAGTCAAGGACTACCTATATAATACCTATACAACAGAATGACTTATGGAAGGAAGGAGTATATATATATATGTACCCTGTTTCCCTGAAAATAAGACCTCTCTGGATAATAAGTTCAATCAGGCTTTTGAGCGCATGCGCTAAAATAAGCTGGCCCTCGAAAATAAGCCCTCCCCAAAATACAGCAGCAGCCATGAGGTGATCATGCTCGCCTCCTCCTGCACCTCAAAAATAACAAGACCTCCCCAAAAATAAGGCCAAGGGCTGATTTTGGGGGTCACATTTAGTACCGTATTTTCCCGAAAATAAGACCTAACCATAAAATAAGCCCTAATGCATCTTTTGTAGCAAAAATTAATATAAAACCTGGTCTTATTTTAATATATGTAAATGTATATGTAGGTATGTAATTCTGGATTACTGCATACAAGTGGTCTTCAACTTATAACTGGTTGCTTAGTGATCAGTTGAAGTTACAATGGACTACCCCAGTGGGAGGGAGCTTATGACCTGGTTCTGAAGTTTGGCCACTCCCTCAAGTCACTTGACTGTATTTTGAGCCATTGGCAACTGCCTGACATTTGCAGTGTGCTGAGGTCACATGATCACGTTTTATGATTTTTTGGGAAAACATTTACTTCTGGTTATAGCTGGCCTACAGTGTACAATTGGTTTGCATTCACTTAATGACCACGGTGGTTGCTTTATGACAATGGTGTTTCTTTAACAACAACCACAAAATAGGTTGCGAAATCAGGTCAGTCATATAGGTGACCTGCTTTATGAACATTACAACTTAAACTGTAACTGGGACAAGAACTTCCATTGCCAAGCGATGTGAATGTTAAGTGAGTTGTGCCTTATCTTCCAATCTTTTTTCCATGGTCATGAAGCAAATCACAAAGTCATTAAACGAATCTCATTTTCCTCATTGACTCCCTGGAACAATTGCAAATGGTGATCGTGTGACCCCGGGGCACTGCAACTTTAGTAAATGAAAGCTAGTTACTTACTAAGCGCCCAGATTGGGATCACCTGACCAGAGGGACATTCCGACGGTTGTAATTGTGAGGACTACTTGTAGAGGTTTCATAAATAGACTTAATACCAAATGATTGCATAATCTTTGAATTCTGTACAGAAACAATATAGCATTTCCAGTTAATATGACTGGGAGCTAATTTACCAGTTAACATGGTATGTATGTATGTATGTATGTATGTATGTATGTATGTATGTATGTATGTATGTATGTATGTATGTATGGCTTTAATTTATATAGCAGCCTATTTAAAATGGATGGCTTACACCAGGGATATCAAACTCAAGCCGTCATGGTGGCGTCACGTGACATATTGGTACTTTTTCTCGCTTTGCTAAACTGGGTGTAGGCGTGGCCAGCACGTGACACATCCGGCCCATGGGCTGAGAGTTTGACAGCCCTGGCTTACACCAATAAAAATATGTAAAACAGAATACAATGGTATTGCTTCAATCATACTTCTTAATAAAATAATTGGTATGAGAAATATTTGTCTTTAGTTCCCTTTATATCTCTATCATTTGACTTTCTCAGTTTTGGATTTTTATAACATAGCTGTTTAACAAATTGAGTGGTTGAATTAATGCGAATAAATATATTCTCTGAATTCTGTTATTAAATATAAATATGTAAATAATTCTAATGACAATATTAGTATATATGCTTATTAAAACAATTTTAAATTGGCTAGATCTTCCTTCATTTTGCCTTCCCTTAAGTTCTTTCTCCTTTTTAAAAGCAATATATTATATGTACAGTATTTGGGAGTGATTTTGATATTCAGCTATTTCTTTGCTCTGATAATAGAGAGTAACTTGCTTGTTCTATTCATGGCTTTCAGCAGATCAAAATGATTTGATATGCTAAGCTTTTTCTGACATGATACAAAGTTTTGACAAACATGCATGGCACAGCAAGTGTCCAATTCTAAAGAGCAAAATAAATGCAAACCACCATTATGGGGAATACAAACAGGCTTTGAAGGCAAATTATTAGTAAGCAAATAATTGTTGAACTGTTATGAATGGAATAGAATGTTAAAATACGACATGATTGGCTGATGTTACATATGTCCTTGATTACCTTCCTTGTGCTTTTATCCTAATAAGTGACATTCTTTGTATTCCTTTGGACGGCTAGACAGTCTGACACTAAAGAAGAATAAATATTGCATGTGGTACACATTAAGCTGTCATCTAAGACAGCATTTATAAAAAGTAACCGGAGAAATTCATAAGAAATTCTGCAGTGCTATGGTTTCCTGCTGTAGCCGTAATCATCAAACTCTTGACACATTCAGATCTTCTAACATGACTTCAGTTTATCATTGCTTAATGTGTGAATATTTTTGTAGATTTTTATCTAAAGACATTATTCACTATTAATGTTAATTTGAGTTTTATTTATAAAATTTTGCCTCCAGTAATGATTTGTAAAAAAATAGCAGTAAGAGTGAAATATACAATAGAAATCTCTAAAATCTTTATAGAAGAACTGAACTAATACCTTCATGCTGTTAAACTAATATTATAGAAAAAACTCCATTGGGAAAAATAAATAAAGATTTGACTTATTTGAAAGGTGTAATTTATCTGAAATTGAATTTAACAGTGAGGCTAGCTTCTCCCACAAAACTGAAGAAAACGGAGAAAGAAAACAATATAAATAAGAAAGCAAATAAGCTGTTAAATTTCATGTTCTTTAGGTCCAAATATCTAAAGATTTTAATAATTCCTACAAAATAATACTAAGTAATAAATTAATCTTCAATATACCCATTGACATTTGGAAAAGCACTCTCTATATAGCGGCTTTGATAGGATTCAATTAATTTCAGTCAGTTAACATAATGGAGAAGTGCTTGACAATTAGACAGCATTATTACTCCGTCGATAAATAAGGTAATAATTTCCAGCTATAAACCCCTTTCTATATCCTATTTATTTGTTTCCTTCCTTCCTTGTCTGCCTGCCTATTGTACTAGTTCCTTACAAAATTACTTACTTGTTCAATTTATATGACTGTTCTACCTTAAATTCATGACTTTGAGTGGCCAACAATAATTAAAAACAGCATAAAAATAGAACAATTTTTTTTTAAACCACACATAATCTTGTAGGCAAGATAAAACTAAAACCACTAAAATAAAATCGAGATAACCATCGGGTGGCCACTGCCACACATCCACGTCCCTAAGTCCATTGACAGATGAAGCCTTCCAGGCTTCGCGGAAAGGCTGACAGAGTTGGAGCCAATCGGATCTCTGGGGGAATGCTATTCCCAAGGGTGGATGCCACAATAGAAAAGGCTCCTTTCTCCATGTTGCTGATTCCAAAGCAATGACAACTTGGCCTTTTGGGGAGAGTTTCAACACAGACAAGAAATATTAGTGAGTAGAAATATTTCATCTTCACCTATGTGTCTGATAGAAACCTTCTGCTATTTTAGGGAAGCAGGTTTGATTCTGCCCAAAGTTTTCTGAAATACAGGTAATCCTCGACTTACAGCAGTGCATTGAGTGAAAAGGACTTATGATCATTTTTCACACTTAAATGTGAAAAACATGCAGCATCCCTGTAGTCAAGTGATCAAAATTCAGATACTTGGCAACTGGTTCGTATTTATGGCAGTTGCAGCATCCCGGGGTCACATGATCCCATTTTGTGACCTTCTGCCAAGCAAAGTCAGTGAGGAAACCAGATTCAATTAACAACCATATTACTAAATTAACAAGTGCAGTGAATTCACTTGACAACTGTGGCAAGAAAGGTTGTAAAATGGGGGCAAAACTCACTTAACAAATGTTTCACTTAGCAACATAAATTTTGGGCTCAATTGTGGTCATAAATCAAGGACTAAATGTAGCTGGTTGTTCAGAAAACAAAGGTGGCTTAGCCACGAATCTGCCTTACATTTGCCCAGTAAAACAAACTATCCCAAGGAAGCTTAAATGTTGAAATCTGTACTTATGGTCAAACAGCACTCAAGCAAAAGTGCTAGACCATTGGGTCTCCTACCTTTTGCACCAAATGTTAAGATGAAAAAGAGCTGCAAGTGGGATTAGGAATTTTTAGTTTCTCCATTTTGTTTGTATTACTCTGCAGCTTTAAAGTGATTGTATGAAATACGGTACTTTATTATAGTGGATATACAGACATCCTTCAAAAGATCTCAGCAACAGGATGTGTTTAATTAGTTTTAAAATACTACATATACTGTACGCATAGAGGGGTGACTTTGGGGCATTTATTATTTTAGCCCAGTGTACTTTGCAGGGTGGTGGTTATGGGGAAAATAGGAGGAGGGGGTGTATTGGATGTGTTCGCTGCCTTGAGTTACTTGTAAAAAAAAATAAAGGCAGGATATAAATAAATAAATAAATATTTTTTTTGATTTTTCACATCAATACTCTTATTGCTATATAAACAGATCCAAATAAAAATGTTTATACTGCATCTAAATTTTTATTTTTATAGGAATTTTTATTTATTTATTCAACATACACTTGTTTCTCGGAAAATAATTTTGTAGGTAACCAAAAGCCAACATGTTTGTCACATTTTGTAGTATATGAGAAAGAAAAGTAGTTTGACTTCTGCACAACAGCAAGCATTTGTATTAATCTCGAGTTAGAATCAATACTCGTTTTGTTAAGAGTACATTTCTTTGACATGAATGGAACCTATGGTAGTGATTGGGATCTAAATAATCTATTTGGATTGAAGAAAGTTTTCTCCCCTAAGTATAACACAGCTCAAATATTGCCTTTAACTGTTAACTCTCTAGACCACTACAGAGCACAAAATATTTGCCCAACTGGTAAATTGAACTGTAAGTCCCACTGTGGGAAATTGCTTTGCTGTGCTCCAAACAGCAGTTATCTTAGTAATTGTACCTGAATTCTTTTGTGACTAATAGACCACTGATGTCCTTTTCTCATGAAAAGAATCTTTTAGTATTTAATTGCACAAGAAAAATACCTATTCTGACCTGTGTCCCAGTGCTTAGAAATGTTTAGGTAGAATAAGTTTAATTGGTGTTAGGAAAAACGCTGTCCTTGTTCCAGGTTATAGCATACATACCTAGCATTTCACATTCTAAACTGGAGCTCACAACAAGGAGCTTATCAGAGCAAATTGTCCTGCCCGTCCCCTTCCTCACTCAAAACCTAATGACCCTTTATCATCATGGTTTAGATTGCTGGACACAGATGTGAGAAAATACAAGTAATCTACAGGTAACTACAGTAGCTGCACTGATGTTCTCAGGAAACTAACTGCTGAGAAGATAAAAAGCTTCCCACAGAGCCTGTGACTTTCCAGCAGCAAAGCACATCGTGAGCTCATACATGAAGTTTTATTTGTGGAGGACTCACAATAAGATGCATTAGGACATCCAGCAAGAACTGTTTCTATACAAGCTCCAAAATCTTGGTTGATTTGAAGACTATTAATTGATAAATTATATAATACAATGGTATTTTTTTCCCCGATGGAAGAGAAATGAGAAAGGTGTATTAATATTGAAATTATACCTTCAGATTCTAGAGGGCATAATGCAGCTCAGGCATGTTTTCTTTATTATATGAGAGAAGATTGCAATATTATTACCTGTAATAGTCATTGTGGTGCTTTGGAGAAAAGTTTCATGAAATCTTTCAATAAGAATCATATTTTAAAAGAGGAGTGCTTGTTAGAAATCTGTGTTAATGTATTCATCACAAAAATTGGTTTGTTAGTGATCAATATGGTTTTCATGTGTCTCAATAGAAAGTATGAAAATACTTTGCCATAATTTACTTTGCTGTAATCTCTTGCTCTGTTTCTGTATTGGATGAAGGTTAAAGTAATTGCACATCTTGAACACTTTTTGCTCCAGGAGAGATAACCAGTACAATCACTTTAAAGTTTGTGAAAGATAAATTGAAAGTTTATTTAAAATGTGCTTTATCATCAGTATATATGATTTCTTAATCAGCTACTGTTGTTTTTCTCAATACAGATGATGTATTAAATATGTTTTATTATTTGAGTTTTCACATAGGCTGCATTAAATGTATATTTATTGTTTGACTGATGTAACCTTCAGTATGTTCAGGAACATAATACGTTTTGAGGACAAAGCCTGATACTCCTAAATTCCTTTAAATGACACTCCTGTTCTTGATCTCAATATGTAATTTCGCTTAAAATCTTGCATCAAAGATTGATTTTGAAGAAAAGATACTTGTGGATTAAATTCTTAGATGATGAAATCCACTTGAAAAGCATAAAACAATTTATGTTTCGATAATAGTTTGCTATTAGTGCATCTAGCAACAACCTGAATGAAAATGCTCATGTATGTTATGTACTAGAATCTTAGCAAAATGTGGTAAGATACTAACTGCTATTAATCTTTCATTATACACGAATCTTTCATTATATGTTAATCATATATATGGCACTTCTTTAGAGATGAGAATGTAGTTATTGGTTAATTTCAATTAAAAGAAAGCCTTGCGTTTCCATTTTATTCCCAGTTTTGAACCAGACACATTTTTCACTTTTCAGAATTTAATTGTTTTAAGGAATAGAATGCAATAAGCTGGTGTACATTATTTTGTACAGCATATAATTCACTAGACCAGGGGTTGGCAATGTTAAACACTCAAAAGAGCTACAAAAGTCTAACTGGAAGCCCCCGTTCAATTTTGCAGCCCACCGGAAGTCCAGTTCCCCCACCATAGCGTCTCCTCCTAGTATGGCATCCTTTCCCCCCTACCTGTCCTAACCAAAAGCCCTATCAATTGTGGAGCTGACTGGCGATAAGGAACTGCAGCAGAAGGGATGAAAGAGCCACATGCGGCTCCAGAGTTGCGGGTTGCTGACCCCCGCACTAGACATTTGTTTCAAGTCTTATCTTTAACCTATCTTTATACATCTTGTCATCTTAACTTGCCAGATGATAAGCCTTTTTGCTCCGCATGCTACCTGGATTAATTTACCTGGTACTTAGTTGGTATCCACATATAATTGACTTTTCCAAATTAATACATATGAATTGAAATTCAACAGGGTCTTCAGTGGAGGCAAAAGGCAACATATTACATCAGAAATAAGGTTTTAAAAGTAAGAATCTTCCAGTCCACCTCTAGATGACCAATGTGCACTAGAAGAAACTTTCTCCAAAATAAATGGCAGAGGGATACATTGTAATGCATGGATTTTAGTCACAGATCCAAAGGCAGATAAGTTATTTACTGGAGTATTACCTCACACTTTTGATATATAATGCACTAGCTGTGGAGGATTTTGACAGGCAGGTTCTGATCAGGAGGGAAGAGAGACAGCAGTATAAATAGACTTCAATTTAAATATGTCATCTTGTAAGACTGGAATATGATCACTCTTGATATAAGACTTTATCTGGTGGTGGCTATTTTATTTTTTCATGAAGCTTTCATGATGCCTGGTTAGGTGCCATCAGGTTAAGTTCCCAGTGACTGTATGGGAAAATGCTTACCATCTAGACGTACCGTATTTTTCGGACTATAAGACGCACCTGAATATAAGACGCACCTGAGTTTTTGGGGAGGAAAATAGGGGA
>JANHFT010001769.1:64521-81833 GCA_032467955.1 Pseudoxenodon macrops | reverse complement strand
AGTTGTAAATGCTCCAACACTGGAAGTTTTTAAGAAGAGATTGGATAACCGTTTGTCTGAAGTGGTGTAGGGTTTCCCGCCTAAGCAGGTGGTTGGACTAGAAGACCTCCAAGGTCCTTTCCAACTCTGTTACTCTATTCTATTTTAAATATTGGAAGTGCTATTTTATTGTGTTATTTTATTGTGAGTTGGACTAAGGAGAAATTTCCTGAGACCAATCAAGTTGGCCACTCCCACCCAATCACATGACCAAGCCACACCCACCAAGCCATGCTCATAGAACCATAGGGAAAAGTTTTGGATTTCACCACTGCTCTGACTTATATATCCTGTAAGGTTCCAATTTTTCTTCAGGCTAATAGCCAAAAATGGTCACATGTCAGATGCCACATTCCAAAAAGTAGAGGCGGGACAAAACAAGGAAAGGATTGGGCCAGAGCAAAAACTGAATTTGATTTGAAGCTAAAGGTGTAAAATGTTGGGTGGAATGGTACCATTCCCTCCCACTCCCAAACAAAGCATGTAGGAATCTGGATGTTGATATTTATTGCCTACAAACAGTCAAGAAAAAAAGGAGAGAGAGAGCAAAAGGGCCACCTGGGACTCAGTTTCCTTCAAAACTGTGAGCTGAATTTAAAAATATATATTTTTCTCATGTTTTGAAAGAGTTGTTATAGGAGGAAGGGAAAAGCACAGAGATGAAAGACAGAGAGTCCTGAGTCATAACAAACTACATGGAATCAGGATGGGTCATAGCAACAAGGGCAGTATAATTCATAAGATAGTTTACATGGTACTTTAAACTAGCAGAAGGGATAGGCCCAAAGTTAGGGCATTTGAAGAGCTCAGATTTAAACAATGGCTGGTTTTCTGCTGCCCTTTGATTTTGTTTTTGTGTTTCACATTTAGTTTACATTTAAAAATCAAAACAAATATATATTTGATGTGTATGATTGTGAGGGCATTTTTCCTTTTAACTAAATAGCAAAATGCGGAAATGATGGTCTGGATCAGGTCCACTTTATGGAAAAAGAATAATTTTTACATCTTAATCTTTCCTCAATTTAATCCAGATTTCCCACCTGCATATATCCACTGAGGAGAAAATTACTACTGGTGATAATGGGAACTGTCTGATATAGACATAGACTTTCATTGTGGTGACATTTGAAAATTAATTTGAGTTGTTTGGCTGACTGTTGTTCTTGATAAATGGAGTACATTTAACAATGCAGGCAGCAACATCTTACTTCAATGAAAAGAATCATAACTTGTTCCAGTTTTTTATTTAGATTTTTACAAATTGAATAGCAATTTACACAATGAGAAAAATATTAAGCATAATATTAAGCAAAAAATGTACAATATTGTGAGGACAAATACAAAAAAGGATATGAATAAATAAAAAGTAAAAGTCACCACTAATTTGAAAAGTCCAAAAGTTTTCATATATAACACGTATTGACAAGATTACACCTCTTGCAATTTTGCGTTTTGGAATTTAACCTGCCCAAGTATGATAAAAGTGTGATTCTTACCTCTGAAAGTTCATTATTCTAAATCTATCAAGTGATTTTTTTTTCTAATAAGGGAATTAGGAAGGCACTTGTAATTGACAAATCAATTGTTACATTTTCAAGAAATTTAGGAATGTCATGCAATGAAGAATGTTGTTGCCTTGAGTAAATTGACAATCAGTTTCTTATTTTAAATGAACTGTTGGATTGTACAAATAGATACAAGCAGCCTAAATTGGAAAAGCATTTGTTTTGTAATTATACTAATTTCACTAAAAATGTTGCTCCAGAAGGTCCTTTCCAGTCTTATTTTGTTTAAAATCCTTCCCATTTGAAATGCCAGACAAAATACTGATGAAAAGACAAATGAAAGCTTTAGTTTCAATTTTAAGAAAACAAAACTAGAAAGATATTGTTTCAGTCACAGGGAGGCTGGGGCCTTCCAAATATCTATTATAAATAAGCAGAATTAAATTATTTGATTGCATTTATAGTGGAGCACCCAACTAAAGAGAGGACTGATACAGATATTACAGTATAACAGAAGCTGGCAATCTTTTGAATTATATATTTTTCCAGATGAAAAATTTCCCTAGCATATACAAAATTAATAATACTTTACAGGCACAATATTTCAAATTTTGAAAAAAAAAAAGTTTTGATAAGTGGTATTTTCCTGTAATCCTTTTAATGACTGTTCACAAAACTTTAATATGGGTCAGGGGAATTAAATTTTTTGAAGAATTATAACTTTTACAGGATTGTTTTTATACCAATTTTGGGCTATGAAATAGACTGGGCTGTCTGCCAGTTATATTGCTTTTTCTGGCAAGAGCTTAACACTATATTAGATGAAGTCAAGAACTTGCCCATATACAGGTAGTCCTTGACTTATAACCAGAAGTTTAGTGCCTGCTCAAAGTTACAACGGCACTGAAAAAAGTGACTATGACTGGTTTTCACACTGACGACTGTTACAGCATCCCCATGGTCATGGGATCAAAATTAAGGCCTTTGGTAAATTGCACGTATTTATGACAGTTGCACTGTTCTGAGGTAATGTGATCACCATTTATAACCTTCTGCTTCTGACAGGCAACGTTAATGGTGGAAGCCAGATTAGCTTAATGATTGCATGGTTCACTTTAGAACCGCAGTGATTCACTTAACAACTTAATAATGGAAATTTTGGGTCCATTAAGTTGAGGACTACCTGTACTATTTTTGAGAATTTAACATTATTTGACACAACCAAAAGAAATAATTTCAAAGTATGTTATTATTACAAATTATGAATTGTCTTTCCGGTTTAAAAGATGCTTGGAATACTGATTTAGGAAATCCAATAATTGAATTAAAGTGGCAAGCGGGGAAATCAGGATATTTTCTTTTTTCCTCTGAGCAAGAGGGGCAATTGAAGGTGTTACATTGGGTGCTATTTAGCAGCTGCTACACAATCATTCTTCAAAATGTTGGAGTGGCTGTAAACAATAGAGATAATTTTCCTATGTGGTGGACATGCAACATATATCAAACTGGGAAAGGGGTAATTTTAAAATATCCCACCAATCAATATTTTCCAAAGAATTTTCCAGTGAAAGGTTGTTAGGATAGGCTGCTAGAAATCAGCCTGGATCTCTTTAGTATGGTTTGGGAGTTCCATCCAAGGACTTCTTTTTTCACCTCACCTCTATGAAAAATAGGAAACACTATGGATCATCCCGCCCCAAAATCCAGAAGTAATATATTTTAACAATTTAGCGCCAATCTTTAAACACAAGTGGTAGCTAACCAGCTGCCTCATCTTGCAGTCAGGAATTTAGTAAAAGAATTAAACTAAATCTCTGTATAGAAAAAGTCGTTTGGGGGAAAAGGGAAATTCAGAAACGCAAGAAAAGGCAACAACTACAAAAACAGAATTCCAAATAAAATTGCCATTAGATTAGCTAATTACCAACTTACCTGCTTAATAACCATCTTAGGTTTTAACACGCGTTCATGTTTACTGCAAAAAAGCTGGAAAGAAAGAGACGATAGGGCATGGCTGTCACACTCCTGGCCCACATGCAGCACGCACTGGCCACGCCCACACCCGTTTAGCAAAGGGGGGGAAAGTCCGGCTACATCACATGATGCTGCCATGACAATGTGAGTTTGACACATCTGCCATACGGGCTTCCACATTGGATGTTATTAAACAGGCCTTTTTTCTTCTTCTCTTCCTTCTCTACCAGATTTGGTTGCAGTACTTTGACTAACCTCTAAGTGGCAGCAAAGAGTTAGGAATGCTGCCACCTAATGACCTGGGAGTTCCACAGCCAGTTTTCACCACTTATACTGTATTCAAAGAACAGGATCCAAGAACATTTTTTAAGAAAGAAAAAAAACTCCAGAATATGAATTATCTCCATTCAGGTCATACAACAGGTGCTTTGAGGGTACTGTTTGTTCTACTAAAATTTAGAGGTTGTTTGCACCAAGCAAGAGCAAAACATAGAGAATGAATGAAACTACAAATATCAGCAGAATTATCACTCCATAATCTTGATACTATCCAACTTTACAACACAGAGCTAACAGCAGATCTTCTCTCTCTCCAAGGTCTTTGTTAGGTTTGCAGCTTGTTCCTGGTTAGTGGAAGGACATTCTTGGAAAAAGTCCACCAAATGCATCAAGTATATGTAACCTAGGAAGAAACAAATGTTAAATTATTTTAAAGGCAGTGGGTGGGTAGAGGACAGAATCTCAATGTAAAATATAAGATAATGTGTCAATATGTCGCAAATTGTACACATGAAAATAATATTTTATGTTTTTCCCCCCAGATTCCATCTAAATCCTGAAGTTTGGGTTGCTTCCAAAGGTTTTCTTGTATAGTCACTGAACAATATTCTAATGGCAACACCTTCCTCCTTGATAACCTCTTGTGCTTTTCTACTAAT
The DNA here is from genome assembly GCA_032467955.1 of Pseudoxenodon macrops. Taxonomy (NCBI): domain Eukaryota; kingdom Metazoa; phylum Chordata; class Lepidosauria; order Squamata; family Pseudoxenodontidae; genus Pseudoxenodon; species Pseudoxenodon macrops. The sequence goes on along the minus strand of JANHFT010001769.1, from coordinate 77,374 downwards.
TCTCCCTGCACTTTTTCTTAGCAGAGACCCACAATTTACAATGAAAATTGGAAATGCCCAGGGCTTTGGATTTAATAGTGCTTAGGAGTGTCTTGTCTGGAAACATTATGAATCAGATATGAGCATTTCTGTTTCTTAACTAGGAAGCTGACTCATGGACAAGTTAAATTCAGTTGAATGTGCTGTGTTTGGCAGTTGGGTGGAGGAGAGGTGGTAGTGGTGAAATTTCTCTTTTTCATGTAAACTCTCTCTCCCTCAGAGACATGAACAAGTCAGCTCAGTTGGCCTGCTAACTTGTTGAAACATGGAGAACGCTCGTGCCCCTGATGCGTAAAATTCTTGTTTCATCCTAAAGCCACAAGACTGTAAATAGCCATATTAAAGAGAGCAAGTTCTTTTCTGGAGGATGGAAGTTCCTGCTAATTTTTGAAATGCTCTCAAAATCCACACAATTCAGAATCTGGCAGATTCAGTGCATTATAACGCCATTTGAAATGTTTGCTACTTATATTCAAGATGAATCGCCTGCTAGCTTTCCTATTTTGACTATTTTAGATCCACATAATCATGGCTTTCACCTAAGATGGAATATTTACAATTTATAAAATAGTTTTGTAACATTAATTAGTAACCTAATAAACAGTTTAGTCCAATAGGAATGAATGCTTTAATTCTTTTAGATGATTCATTTTTCTGTGCTATTGTTTATCATTAAAAAACTGAAACGTTATTATTCAGCAAATAAAAACTTTGTTTAAATGCATGTCAATTTAACCCAAAACAGCTGAGTCATCATAGACAGGAGAAACCATTGGAAGAGAATATCTGAGTAGGTAGTCCTCACTCTATGACTGGTCACTTAACAACAATTCAAAGTTACAACGGAGTCAAAAATGCACTTATGGTCTAAGAAGTTACAACTGCTGCATCACCCCGCAGTCATGTGATGTTCATTTCATTTGAGGCGCTTGGCAACCAGCTTGCATTTTAAACTGATTGGAGCATCCCGTGATCACATGATCGCATTTTGCACCCTTTGGATAAGCTGAACTTAAAGAGTTCTCACCATGTGAATCATTTCACAATCACAACTACTTGCTTACCAATCATTGTAAAAATGGGGGTAAAACTGAATCCTGTCATGCCATGCCATGCCTTACAACTGCCATGACTTACAACCCAAATTCTGGGCTCAGTTGTGGTCATATATCGAAGACTATGTGCAGCTCACGACTGAACGGTGGAGTCCTTGGTTTGCAGATGGGCAACTAGAAATATCTTCAAGCAAACAACCAAGCTCAGAGAGGATTCCATAGAAGAGAAATAATCTGTAACTCAGCTTACTCATACCAGGGTAAAAAGTGTGTGCATGCATTTTGTTCTCCCATTTCGCTTTTTTAAAACTTTACTTCCCCAAGGCAACTGGCACTGATGCTAAGGCTACTTCCCCTAGCCTTTTGACCCCTGAGGTTGGGGGAACAGGCCGTTTCCTATTAGACTCCCGTCTCCCTCAACTTCATTTTTCTTCCTTATTCGATTACATTATTAAGGAAGATCAACGGTAGCACAATATATTTTTTTTTGCACCCTCTACCCACAAAGGTTGCAAGCTAAGTGCTTTTTAATGATTCAAGAACTGTCCCCTAGCTGAAATTTTTAGGTCCGCTACTTTAGGTTACAAATTTTTAAAAAACCTCTTGGGGTATCCCTGCAGAACATGACATTAAGAACACACTTGGGTGATTCTGAGGCAGTCATTTCTCTCAACCCAGCTCACCTCAGAGTGTTGTTGCAGTGGGGAAAATAGGAGAAGGAATATTATGTACGTTTGCAGTCTTGAGTCATTTATAAAAATAATAAAGAAGGGAAATAAATAAATATTTAAAAAAGCCCTCAAACTAAGTGAAATCTCCATAGGTACAGAGCAACAGGGGGGAGGAGGAATCAGATTCAATATTTTGTAGAAAACCCCACATTATGGAATATAGGGTGTACTTTTAATACTTTTGAGTACATTTTACTAAATTGGAATGTACAGTATAGTAATTCTTGTTCATGCCCTATTACATTAGATGAAGCCATAATGTTAAACACTATATAGGCTTAATATGCATTACAGAGCGCAGAGCCATCTGTCAGGGCACATGGAAGCCACACCTTAAACCAGGGTCAAAGTGCATGAAGCACGGGAGTATCAAAAATCATCTTTGTGGCTAGGACAGAAGCAAAGTCTGATGTAGAACTGAGGTCAAAAATCTGTGACTCCAGAGCTCTTCCAAATGCTCTTGCCAATCTGCACTTTTTAATATGACAGTAGAAAATGATTAAATAATTAAACACACAAGGGCCATCTTAGTTAAATTTAATGTAATTTTTCATCAGTCCAGTTTTTGCCCTGGACATGCCACTCAAAGACCACCGGCTGAATAAACATTGCATTTCCTAATGTATGAGGGCCATGTGGTTTGAGGATGACACCGAGATGTAAAAAAAAAAAGAATGTATTAAAAAGTGGCCATGTCACCATACAAACTTGTGTGGAACCAGCCACTATGACAGATACCATTGATAATGTGCAATTAATTGTTGGAGACTACTATGGAGGGCACTAATGAGATGCTATTCGCTACTGCCTCACTTCCTATGTTCAGTGGGCAGCTGCTATGAAGTCTTAAATTATGAAGTCTTAAATGTCAGTCTTGCCTTGGGGTGATAGAGGGTCAAGCTGGATGGGATGTTAAATTGTGTGACAGCAATTAATGTGCTACTTTAAAGAGCTATAAATAGAAGCTACAAGGGTATCCAGAGAAGTGAGACTGCAGTGAATGGGAAGGAAGAGTGGAAGTATGTTATTTTCTTATTTAACTCCAGATGAAAATGGTCCCATTGAAGAGATCAGCAGTGTTCCAGAGTGCCAGTAGAAGGCAGCCCATTTAGTGCAAATGCATGTTTCGGTAGAGCAAATTTTAATGAGACACAACAGAGGGAAGCATTAATTCTCTCGTCACTTCCTGCAGTTCTTCTTTTATTCCACTTCATTGCACTTTGCAATGTCTCCTATAGCAGTACAGTCAAAGTCAATAGAAACTGGGGCTGAAAAAATTGTTAATAGTAGATGATGATCCCTCTGAGCTGTATATACAATCACACATGACATAGAAAGTAACCAAGCTCAGAGAGCACCAAGGACCTCTCATTTCAACCCTGAGTTACAAATATTCTCCTTTATTAGGAGACTATTCGCTGGATATCCATGCTTCGCTATGAAACTATGTGATTGGGCTTGATAAATTGACAGTTAAAGCTTGAACATTAATGAGTAGTTACAAATTGGCCTCTCCTCTCCCCTTCTCTCCCTCAGGCTTGCCCCACAGAAGCCTCCTCTCCTCTCCTATTCTCCTTCTCTTCCTCAGGCTGACTCCATTGATCCTCTCCTATCCCTTTCTCTCCCTCAGGTTTGTGCCACAGAAGCCTCTCCTATCTTATCCCTTTCTCTCCCTTTCAGGTGGGGAGGGGGAGTAGAATGTCTAAACTCCCAGCCCACAGGCTGATGAGTCATGCACAGGCCACGCCCATGCTCAAGTGGCAGTTGGAACAGAGTTCTTTTCAGGTGGGGAGGGAATAGAACGTCTAATTCCTTAGCATCAGAGTGTGTTAATAATAATATAAGAAATACTAAAGATCTGATGGTCATTTCGAAAAATCGTTTCTTAGCGAGCACCTAGAAGCCAAGAGGAACATACGTGCCAAGTTTCAAGTTTGTAGGCTTTACGGTTCTGGAGATTTCATGATGATGTGTGAATGGTATTTCGCTTATATATATATATATAGATTCCTGAGCCCAATGAATAACAACAGGCAAGATCTTGTCATTGATTATCCTAAGCAGAGGACTTTTCTGAAGTGCAGTGAATTGGCAACAGCAGCAGGATATGATAAACTCCGAATGCTGGAATTAGCAATTACACCAGCATTGGTATTTTCATATTCAAAATCCAGACAACTATAAAAGCCTTTGCCTAAATAGGAAGTAGCACAGATCTTACTTGGTGAGTAGTTCTGTACATCTTGCTCTTTAAGTAATGCCTGCAATTTTACAAGGGTTACCAGAATGATGGAAGCATTCAGAGCCTGCATCAGGGAAATTTGCACGTTGCCTGGACAGTGTCTTGCCTAAGTTTCAATACACTAGAGGGCTTCTCCTGTGCCTTTCAAGTTGGAAGGGAGCCTCTCCTTTCAGCTGCAGGCTAGAATGTGTGTGAACTTCCTAGCAATTCCCCTGTTGTTGGGGCGTAGACATCTGCAATAAATCTGCAGCAGGGTGGTTTCCAGCTCTCCTGCCTCCTCCTATAATTATCTGCATAGCCGATATTACCACAGTGGAGTAAAGTGCATTGCAGAAATTCCAACTGCAGTCAAGTATCTCACAAAAAGGTCTCCAGCAACTGTTTCATACATTAGCTAACATATGATTGATTGGTAATTTGATGAGCTTGAGGGCAACGAGGGATCAAATCTAAGAGACAGCAGTCACAGTATACAATATTGCATAGTGTTGGTCAGTGATATTTAGAAAAGATACCATCATACAGCAGCCATGCCTTAGGGCGAGTGTATTACAGCAAGTGTATTGTTGGAATGGAAATGACAAAAAGATCAGGAAGAAAAAAAAATCCAGGGAAGATCAGAGGCTGGACTATTAAACAGAGTACCAAATTAAACTTCCTGGTGTAAATGATACAGTATATGTAATAGACTCTGTGGTTTGTTTAATCGCTTTCCTGATGGACTGGAACATAATAAAGATGGATGCGATTTTCATTATTTTTTCCCAAAAAGATTTCAGAAGACTGCTGAGTAACTGCATAATAGCTAGTATCATGGTTTAATGTAAAGTTGATAATGTGGAAAAACATGCTTCAATATCTTTTTAAGAGTCACATCCTTGCCTGAAAATGTTAGGCCTGAGAACATTTGCATTTCTCATTGTGTCAACATTTTGTTGAATTGGAAGCCAACCCTTTCAGGTAGACCAGATCAAGAAAAGAGGCATAAAACTATTTTGATTCAGATTAGCTATAGAAACAAAATTTTGCAAGTCTCAATGAGCTTCCCTCCTTCAAGTCATGAATTAATAGGGTGCCCAAGATATTATTCTGGGCTTCTGCAATGCTTATCTACCCTGGCAACTCCCTCTCTCCATCAAGGTCATATTCTACTCTACACTGGGGGGTGTGTGTGTCATGGTAAGGGCTTTCCAAGGGAATATGGCTTCCCAACAACCTCTTTCCAGTACATAAGGGTGCCAGCAAATCAGCTTGCTCACTGTGGTATTTTCAGCCTGATACCAGTATTGAAAGGAGTTATGCATCCTCTAAGCCAATCTGCTCATACATTGAATGTATATGTTAACTGTATTAATTAAGATAAAGATTGATTTGACCCAGAGAGCAATAGACATTCCTCACAGTAGTTGCTGTGTTCCACATACTTTAATCAACGTCTGAAGTCAATCTGTGACTTGAACAGTGGCAAGTACCAGACTGTTTTCTTTTAACGTTGACAATCCAATTGTCATTTCAGTCATTGTCCCTCTGTTTTAGGAAGTCTGCCAAGTGTACTCTTTTAATTTGACTATTAGAAATATCCCAAATGTTTCACTCTTCATTAAATAATTTTTCTCAAGGTATCTTTTAACTGCAGTGATAATTTATCCCCATAATTAGTTGTAATAGGCTAGCAAATGAAGAACACACGGTTTGCTGGCTGAACATTTTAGTTCTACATTCTGCTCCCACAATGGTCAACCAAATCCCAATGGGACATCCAACAGCATCCTCCCACTCATTTCCCAGGCAACTGGTATCAAGTTCTCTGCCTCCAGTCCTGACAATGAGCGTTCTACCCATTACAACCGGCAGCCACTGATTATCTATCTAGCATGTAGTCACAGTCTAAAGACCACAGAGCTGGAAAGATATCTTCACATTCAGGATCATGACTTAAAACGCTTTGTTTTCTTTACAATGCACACTACACACTGTTGCCAGCCACAGTCCTGAGAGGGGAAAAAAAGCTTATTTTGTGACAATGTGCTTTCAGTTAGCACAAAAGATGTCAATTGTAGCTCACAGAAAACAGATTTTTGGTCAGGATTGAGGCAAAGAAGAAAGCGTAGTGTGCATTATTTTCTTTAAAATCTTCCCCAAAGTATTAAAAATATTTAATTTTCTTCCATGCCCATCAAAGCCCCCAGGTAATTTCATACTGAGGCAAACAACTTTTATTCTAAAGCTCACTTCTTTTATTTTCCCCACTAGAACCAAAGTTCTTTCTGTCCCTTAAAGTAGCATTGTCAGCACCAAATGGCTAACCCATTTTCTCCTTTCTGAATTCTACAAGAGATCAGAGGGAGACATGGGTTTCAGTCCGTGGCCCTGAAGGATTGACTTAAATGTGCCCATCTTCCAGAAACAAGAGCAAAAGAAATGAGGAAACAGGGTTATAAGAGAGAAATTAAACAAATTTCCCTCACTGATATACTCAGAAATGTTTGTCTGTTGTGGCTACTTAAAATGGAAATTGTGCTGATGAGTGTTGGAGCAACAGCTTAGTTGAATAAATCAACAATTACTGAGCAGAAAGAGCTCTTCAATCTATTTTTTAATTCCAATAGTCACATTTCCGTGTGTGTGTGTGTGTGTGTGTGTGTGTGTGTGTGTGTGTGTGTGTGTGTGTGTATAACAACAGGCAGCTCAGGTCTGAACTGACACCTTGTACAGATTTGAAATCTGACCATGGCATAGATATGCCCACTCATTTTGAACACGAATTATTGAAGAGATAGCAGACTTGACTAGAAAAAATGAGGGATAAAAAGTAATTAACAGATGTGAAAATAAAACAAGTACCGTAATTGTAATTATTATTTGTAAGTATAAATACAGACATGAACATACAGAACAATTCCATCCAATACACAATATTCTGAATATTTACCAAGTTATTGGGAGTAGTATTAAAATTCAAAAGACGTTATGCAGCTATTCTGATGAATTTTATGTAGGTAAGATGTAAGAAGTTTTGGGAAGCCCTGGCTAATAAAAGGAAGAAGGTAGCATCTGGACTCCTACAAAATTATATGGACTATACTAGAAATTGTATCTTTAATACAAGCACCTAACTTTTAGTCACATTTTTTTTAATTTCTAACCCATGTTTATTATTTTTATAAGCTACTCAAGGTGGCCAACATACGTAATATTCCTTCCTCCTATTTTCCCAACAACAACCCTGTGAGGTGGGTTGGTCAGAGGGAAAATGACTACCATAGTCACTCGGCTGACTTTCATAATGCAACAAATGGTAGAAATATGGGGATATTAGTGATTCCCCCCCCCTTTGATCATTAAAATGTAGGTGTGTTCCACACAAGGCTCTGGAAACTCTTATTGCTTCCTGGGAAGCTCCTGCGTACTCCACCTATTTTTCCCAACATTAACAGTCTACAGTCTGTTAGAGAAGCCAGAAACACTACCCAGATTTCTGGGAAGGAGAATGAAATAGCAATATGCAGAAAACATTAAGTGTGTTTTGTTTCAAACTGAAAATATTGTGTCTCAGAAGCTCTGCTGAGCTATTCCAGGAAGGCTGCAGTTTGGCAAAACTGAATCCTGGAACACTTCAGATGTTCAGGGTTTCAGCTGAAAACAAAAATGGGAAAAAAAATTCATCTGGAGGCCTAACTGGGTGAGGACAGCAAGGCTGGCATGTCTCTTTCTTCTTCTCTTGCCTGGCTTATGTGCCAGACACCCCAGTGCCTTCCTTTAAGTAAAGACAATGGTGATGGTTAAGGGGAAGCAGGGAAAGGTAGCCCTTTCAGAAAGGGGGTGGGTGAGTTTTACTGTGTTTTACTTTGCTATCCTGATGCCCCTCACTCCTTTTAAAACACTTCTGTCCTGAATACACGTTTTGGCCCAAGCCAAACATACATTTCAATGCAAATACAAACCACTCCACAATTAGCTGTTCCATACATGGGACAGTTTCTGCACATGACATTTTGCACATCCTAGAATGAAGTCTGTAAAAAGGAAGCAATGATATTCAACAGGATTGCTGAACTGAGGTCAATGGTTTCTCTTTCCCTCCCATCCAACCTGTTCAGAAACTTTTCCATAGCCAATTTTGCCCACCTTTGCATTAAAATTATTGGGAATACATTGAGATAACACTCTGAAAAAGTTGGAAATTTGTTTGAAAAAAATTGCAATGCAATTCCTACTACCCTGTAGTAGTAGCTGTTTTTTTCAATCTCCATATTAAGTATTTATAAACAGATGTTGAAAAAAAAACCTTTGACTGCTACACCTCAAAGATGATCTACGGTATGTTGAATTTTAACATGAGCAATATATTGGACTTAGTGTGAAGGTCCTTTTTTTCTATAGCAGACAGTTATCTGGTGCAAAAGGTCTCAGAGAGGTTTTGAATGTGTCTCCAATGGGAGCAGGTATCTCCTTTTCTATTTCCTCAACTTTTTTTCATATTTTGAAGACAGGAGGGAGAAATTACTTGTTTTATGCTTGTTGATGGAGGGGGATAAATAAGTGCATTGGTCCAAGCCTCCTCTTCTCTCTTTACCTCCGTTTTCAGGAACTGCTTCCAGCTGGACATTATTTTGTTGTTGATAAATCCACTTATATTATCACTATGCAAACTACTTTAATACAAAATTTCTATTTAAACAAGTCTATTGTTTCAATATTTATATTATGCAAGTTATTAATTTATTTAAATATGCTGTTGGAAAAACCATTTTAATATAGAGGGTTGCTCATATGCTTTTTATTATTTTTTAGATTATTTATATTTGTTATTATACTTATTCTTCACTCTGAATTTTTAAAAGGATGGTGTTTTGCATGCAATGCAACTAAATTTTGTCTTTACATCACTGCCAAGTATTCAACTGCCTCCCTTTTCATCTGCACTCTTTAATCTAAATTGCACACAAGCAGTTTAATTAGCTTCTATTACTTGTTGACCTTACTCTGAAACATCTATTATCTATACTGTGAATCCTTCTAACAAATGGATCATCTGATCTCATTTCTAAATTGATTTTAGAACAAGATATTCATCAAGTAAATATACCTTCATATTGTAGAAGTAACCATAACATATGAAACCATTCCTGAAAGTTGTAATTGTAGATGTTACTTTATTTGAGCAATAAGGAGAAATCCCCATATTCCTCTCTTCCTTAGTCATCAGCTTGTTCCATGAAATGTATATTGCAGGATGTGGTATTTATCTAACATATTTGGCAACTCTAAATGGACAGTATTCCCTCACTTTCTGAATATCTACATTAAAAAAAAAAGCAGACATTACTTCATACTGAAGTAATTTATGATGGTAAAAGTAGGAGAGAAGGAAAAAAAAGTGGGTACATTGAAAGAAATACAGTAGTAAAGGTCTAGAAAGATCTACATAAACCACAAAGGAATTATCATTTTCCCTCCTGAAATCAGCCTTCAACCTTGGAAGAGAAATCCACCACTATATTAGCCTTCAGTTTTCTTTATGGCTGTTTCTTTCAAGTCAGAAAATGTCAACTTTGGAAAGCTACAATATAAGCTGACAGATGATCTTCAGCATCCTCAGCCTATTTAGATCTGGAATCTGCATGTGGAGCTCAGGGATGCTGATATACTTAGTCGCTTTTCATTTGGTTTGCCAGGTCCCAGTCATGAGTTTTACATTAAAAACAAATATTTTAACTACAAAGAAGAGGCATATAGAAATTTTAATTACAAAAAAAGAGGAATATGGAAATGGGCAGCTGTACCTGTATGTTGTTTGGAACTGTGTTCATGTTCACATCCCCCCCCCCAAAATATTAGCATTAGTAGAAGAGTAAGGAGCATCCTATGGTATGGGATACTAGAGGAGTTAGTAGTTAGTATTCTGATCAATTGGTTTCCTCTGAGTATGCTCCAAATAGCAATCCTTTTGTGAATGGACAAGTTACCACAACCTTTTAGTTGTAAAAGGTTAGGAGTTCCTAATTTCAACCACTGAGTGTCCTCCAAATATTTCCCCCATTGTTACTTAGGGAGGAAAATATTACAATTTTTTTGGGGGGAAATCTGGTAAAATACACACACAAAAACGCTCTACCCAATCTTGTATCTGGCCTACCAGTCCGCAACCAATAAGGACTTGAGCATTGCTAGTATTTTGAATTAAACAAGAGTTCTTCCTTAACTCTTTGTAGTATGCGCACTAGATTGATTCTTACACAGTTGTGGGTTAAACTTGTATGTTATAAATCTCTTTAGTTACTATGCTGTGTGTGTTATTTGGGTCTCTGCATCAAGACATGAGAAATGGATGAAAACTGATGTTTCAGAATTGAGAAATATTTGTAAAAAGAGGAAAGGAGGACCGCTTAACAGAATTAAGAGTTGGAAGGGACTTTGGGGGATCTTCTAATCCAACCCTCTGCACAAGCAAGATACTATTTCAGACAAATGATTGTCTAATCTCTTTTTAAAAACTTTGTGTTGGAACACCCACAACTTCTGGAGGCAAGTCATTCCATTTATTGTTCTGTCAAGAAATTTCTCCTTAGTTCTAGGTTGGGTCTCTCCTTGAGATAATACTCATAATGATTCAGTTGTAATGCAACTTTTAAAATTGATCTTTACTTTATATACTGCCTGGGGAATTGAAGTCCACATATCTCTAAAGTTACTGAGGTTGAGAAACATTCATGTAGATGACAGTCTACATAAAGGAATGTTAACAATTTATCTAGCTTGGTGATCTTGTTTACAAAACCAAAATAGCAGGAAATTACACCTCAAACACCTCAAAAAGTGGGTCTTTCAAGAAACAGGTTTAGAATTAGACTATGACCTACATAACTCCAAGTAACATACAGCATTCTACATGGCAGGTTGAGACTTCAGGTGAGACTTCAGACTCCCAAGTAAAATTCAGTAAGACTCAGTAACTAAAAAAATGGCTAAAATGGATGTTATGGTTTACATTTTTTAAGAGTCGGATTTCTAGCAATGGAGAAACCCAATGTAGATATAAAAATACTTTTTAAAACTAAAATTTCATTAAAAAAAACGGATTTTCACTTCACTGGAGAATTAACCCCAGACTACTTAGAACCCATGGTTATTTCTACAGAGCTGACTGAGATGTAATTGCTTCTCTGAGGAACAATTCAGAAATATTAATCCCAACAGAAGGTCTGTCATTCAGTTTTAAAGTGTGGATTGGGCCTTTTGGTCCAAGCTACGGTAGTTCTTTTAAATAAGGTAACTTTGACGCGTCTTACTACACTATTTACTCAGGACACCAAGCTCCGTGACAAGATTGTTCTGAAAAATCTCTGAACCGGGGTGTCACTTTTAAAAACAACGGCTAGGGGGGGAAGAAATAAAAAGACCAGCTCCACTAGAGAACACGCGAAGAAAACGATCCTTTGGGGGCCTTCTGTCTCAGGCAGATCCGTGGGCCCAAAACGGGCAGTATTTCAATGGGGAGGGTTGTGTTCCTGCGCGCTTCTTCCCCCTCGTCTTTTTCCTATGTAGGGCAATGGCTAGGCGGCTTCCACGTTTTCCCTCCGCCCCGAGTACGCTGTCACGAGCAGCTAAGGGGCGCCCGGGAGAGCAAACTTTCCAATCTCTCCTCACACGGGCAATCCATCCCAGCGCTCCTGGCCCTTCCGCAGGGCAAAGGGGAAAACCAGCGGCGGGCAGAGCAATCGCAGGCCCTCCGCCATAACTAGACACTTAACACCGACTCTACGGGTGTCTTTTAGAGGGGAGCGGTCCCGCCGGCCCTGCTTCTGCCTGTCCCGCCGTGAGGCGACCAAAACCCCGGTGTGCTTTTCCCCGCAGCGCGGACGCCTCCGAGAAGGCCGCGCTCATTGTCTCTCACACAAACCCTGGCAAACAGGAAGCCACCTCGGCAAGGGAGGAGAGGGGGGGGCACCCGCAGCGTAAGAGCGACAGCCCGGGCCAGCCAGTGACGGCGCGGAGCTCGGCGGACCGCAGCCAATCAGCTGACGGGAGCGTCTTGGGAAGGCGGAAGTTCCGGGCTGGCGGGCAAGGCGGCGGCGGTGGTGGTGGCGGAGTCGGCCGGGCCCCCTCTTCCCTTGCTGCAAGCCCCACCTTTCGGCTTCCTCGCACCGTCAATCAAAATAGGGGAAAACCCCGGAGTGGGCTCCAGGCCGCCGCCGCCACCACCTCCTCCACCAGCAGCACCGCCGCCGGCCGCGCGCACCATAAGCATGTCCCCGGCAGCAGCCGCGGCCGCCTCGCCTTAGCGGCGGCAGCAGCAGCAACAGCGGCGGCGGCGCAAGCGGGGCCTGCGCGCGCCCGGGGGGGGGGGGAAAGAGAGAGAGAGAGAGAGAGAGAGAGAGAGCGCGAGCCAGCCGCCAACCAGCCAGCGCTCGCTCGCTCTCCTTCCTCCCTTCCTTCCTTCCTGCCTCTCTCTCGCTCCCTCCCCGCCTGCCAAGTCGGCAGAAGGCGCCCCTGGCCGCTGGCTCCTCCACGCCATGACGGGTACGTACGGGCCTCAGCGGCGGCTCCTGATGCTGTTGCTCCCGGGTCCGGCGGGCGGGCGGGCATCTGCTTGGGAGTGTGGCTCGAGCGGCACTGAGCAGCAGCAGCAGGAGGAGCAGAGCCAGGGGGAGGAGGGAGAAGAGGGGCAGGGGCAGTGGCGGCGGCGGCGGCAGCAGCACGGAGGGAGGAGGAGGAGGAGGGCTGCGCTTGGCGGGCGGGAGGAGGAGAGCAGGGCGGGCTCCTCTGCGCGGGAGGGAGCGCTG
>JANHFT010001769.1:47441-64421 GCA_032467955.1 Pseudoxenodon macrops | reverse complement strand
CCGGCAAATGGGAGATGAATGGGGGGGGGGTTTGGCCCCTGAAAAAAAAAGGAACAACCCTCTTTTCCCTCCTCCTCCTTCCTGGACTGTCAGCTGTCAACCCCCCTGGAAACCCCACAATCAGACAAAATGAAGGCTGGGGCTGAAAGACAGGATGCACTTTTAAGCGTGTAAAATGGCTGTTTGAAAAAAGAAAAAAAAAGGAGTCAGTAGTCCCTAGCGGAAGCCAGAGAGCTGCTTTGAAGGCTATTTCTGGGCTGGGTCGGTGTGTGCATTGCAGATCATGGAAGATAAAAGTAGTCAGAAGTTTTTTTCCCCCTCCCCTCCTAATGCTTCCCCTCTTTATGTCCTTTGGGAAGTGGAGGTTCCTTTGAGAGGGCTTTAAGTCCTTGAGGTTATTAGGAACATCTGAAAGGCTTCTTGAGGGGGAAAACTTGGTTTTGCAAATTGAATGAGGAAAGGATTAAATTTGATGGATGAAATAACTTCTTGATGGATGGCTTGTTTAGTTCATGTCTCAGGAATTTGGCTGGGTAAGAAAAGCAGAAGGGTTGGCTTTTAATGTTGAAATACTGTACTGAACACTACATTGATCCTGAATGAAAATTGCACTGCTTTTGAATTTTCTGAGCTTCGTGTTTCCTGTCTTATTTAGGGTTTATATTAAATGGGGGTGGGGGGACTAATTGTATCTTTTATCAAAGTTTGCAAGTCCTATGGAATTTGTAGGGAATTTTCAATAAACATACCTAGGAAGTATGATCTTATGTTTGTGGCTCTATCTTATACATCCATACGGTTGTCATTTAATGCTTATTTAGTTTGTACACTTTCCTGTAGCTATATTATAAGCTATCAACTTTGCTGTAACTTAAAAACACACTAATGGATTAAGCATAGTAGCTTCATGTAGCAGACAGTATTATCTTCTTAGCACAACAGAAAAGTAATATATGCTTCCAAGTTTATCACTTCTTTGCAGCCTCTGTGAGCTAGTGCGAGAGCCTGGAACGAAGCCAGTTGTTGTACATGTTCATACACGTCCTTCCAAATGTGACATAGTGAAAGAAATGACATAGTGTGGTCTCAGATTTTTAGGCAGCTGAAGAATCTGAATTGAGGTTCTTTGGCATGATTATTGAAAATTTTCATCCTAAATGCAGTCTCGGTCTACAAAATTTGTTAGGATTTTTAAAGCAGAAAATTGGGAATTTACTATGTGAATTCAGGACTAAAACGTGCAAAGAGGTACATGAAAAAAAAATCAGGAAAAAAAGTTTGCCATTGGCAAGTTAAACTATTATGAAGTTATTTCTGGTTTTATGTAAATATATAATGGGGAAAATAGGTTTAAATAAAATAATGATTGTGATTAGTGTTTATTCCTCCAGTTTCAGTTTGCTCAAAACTCAGTAGACTGTAAATAATAGATTCAGGTAATTGACTTATGACCACAACTGGGACTACCATTTCAGTTGTAACTCAAGACTTTTAAGTTAAGGCATCTATTAGATCAGACATAGTTTACAACTATTTTATGGCAGTTGTTAAGCAAATCCCATGGTGGTAAGTCATTGCGGTTGTAATTTGAGGCATTATGCAACCAGATTCGAAGCTAGGATCATTGTTTACCATGGTTGTTATAGGAAACCAGTAAAATATGTCACAAATCATGGCTACATGATCATGGGTGTTGTGAATGGCCATATAGAGACACTGGTTGCCAAGTACCTAAAATGTGGTCACGTGTCCTCAGAGGTGTGTGTCTGGCCATTGTAACTCTGGAAATAGGTTGTAAGTAGCTCTGGGGAGGTCTGTCATAAATTCAAATGGTCATTAGTGACCAAATGTTAGTTAAAAACTATCTGTAATGTGCAAAATCAAACTAAAAATTTAAAACAGTCTCTGAGTAGCCAAAATAGAAATTTAGAGAAACAACTATTCAGTCTGCAGTGGACAGGTTTCCAGTTTTAAACATCTGCTTGAAATCTGATCATGCTCCTAGATTCAGTTCTGGAGTTGTGTGCCTAGGTTTCAGTGGCAGGTAGCAGCAGCCGCCAATATTAGTATACCACAGGGCTGTCAAACTCACGGCCTGCGGGCCAGATGCGTCACGCACTGGCCACGTCCATGTCCAGCTTAGCGAAGGAATGAAAAGTCCCGATATGTCACATGATGCCGGTGTGACGACATGAGTTTGACACCACTGGTATACCATGACTGATCTTGCAAATGTTGTACCTGATCATAGTGGTACATACATGCCTTTTTTTCTTTCAGGTCTAACCTTGCTTTGACTGTTGTTACCTTTCATTAATTTAGAAGGCTAAGCAGGATTCATCTTAGTGAATGGAAAACCATCTGAGAAATCTAGGGCTGCAGGCTGACTAGGGGGTTAAAATAAGAATACCAGAAAAGGCAGTGGTACATCACTTCCATATCTCATGGAAAAAATGTGACCATGTAAATCATCAAGAGCTGAGACCAATTTGAAGGTGACTTGATTTTTTTTTAAATATATTTTTTCCTGTGAGGTGTCCTTTGCAAGGTGTCTGGAAACAAATAAGCATATGTCTTCCTTTCTAAAACAGCTGCGCTGGCAACTCATCTACATCTGCTGAGAGTTCCGCTTGTGCCCTATGCAAATTGTGCCCAGATTGGCCTTTGTGGATATACTTGGTCCACTGCTGAACAAGAGATTTAAATTAGTTGTTTCCAGACAGTTTTGCTGATATATTTTAATGGGGCTATTTTATCTCCATTTTTAAAAATAATTTGAGTCAGGTTGGAGTGTATGTGTGACCTATGATGCGTGGTATTCTTTTTGATAGAAAGACATTTGGGAATTTAGTAAAAAGGCTAGTATTATAGTACAATACAGTACAATACAATGCACACACATTTATAGCAGCTCACTTTGTTTCTTTTTGTAATTATTACCGGGTGTTAGAAAAAATAATAGTACACTTCTTGCATTAATTGCTTGTGTTTAGTCAAACTGTTTCTATACACTTTCCTATAACTGCTTTTGCTGCCTTTATTTTTGTTGATTTTGTTTATATGTGCATGTGTGTGTCTGTTATAGTCTAGCTTTCCGTCATAAGTAATTAATCTATTTCATTTATTCTATTGTTTACTTCCTATATTGATTTTTTTCCTCATCTGTGCCATTTTTTCCACTTTTCTTTTTTGTGTGTGTGCATTTTGAAGTTGGACAGGTACCATCTTTTGGGCAGGTACCATCTAGAGCTGGATCCAGGAATACTGTAGAGTAAACTAAAGCATCCCATCCTGCAAATGGAAATTTGATTTCTGATTAATGTTCTCAATAAGGGAAGGACAGTATATGACTTATGTGCCATAATCAATGCATTTAAAGTCTTTTTGCATTATGATTTAAAATTAATAAGAAAGTAAAGTTTATTTGAACTTCATGGGATTTGCTTCTAATTAAATACATTTAGTTTGGGAGTTAAATCTAATAATGTTTACCATACATTTTAATTGTGTGCACTTGTCCCAATTACATAGTGGCAATATTATGTAGCAATTTTAATTATGTGTTCTTACAAAGACATACTGAGTCATTGAAGACTGACTGCTTAAGTCTTTACTATGGAATCATGAATCTGATATAAACATACCCCAGAATAAATGACTATCAAAATAATGATTAATGACATCTTGTGTAAGTTAAGCAACTGATTTAGGTTCTGACATTACAATTAATAACTTTATTTATGGTTTTCTTAAACTTAATATAGCTAAAGCTTTTGGTTTCAAGTAGCTTCTGATACCTTGATGATGTTCATTCTCAGAGACAAAAGAGTTGATGTAAGATTGTTCAATGTGGTATAGAACCAATTTGTTTAATACATTCCCTTATGTTAACAATACTTCTGTAAAATAATAACAAAAAGCATTTTTGCCTATTTTTGTCTTTTTCTTCTGGACAATGTAAGTTGTACACGAAGGGATAATTCTTCCTTACATAGCAGTTAATCTAAGCAAAAGAAAGTTTTACTGGTACAGTTCAGAATATATCAAAAATTGCATTTTGATATTGATTGGTTCAACAAGAATTAGAGTTAATTACAATTCTTTGATTGCATAGGTAATAGTTTAACTAAGTAAAAAAAAGTGGCCTTGGGTGGGCTATGACTGATACAGCAGTTACTGTCATTAGAAAATGAAAGCTATAATTTCCAGCCTTTTAGGAAGGCTTTATTTTAAAAATAACCCTCTCAAAAAGGGGTTGTTCTGGGAAGACGGACCTTGGATGGCTATTTAAAATTAACATTGGTTTTAAACCCTCACAAGTTACTCTGGTTGCTGGCCTCCACCCTGCGATCCTCAACACACAATCTCTTTGGGTGCACTGCTCAGTGTGTCTGTATACTCCTGGTAGCCCACTGATTGGAAAGCTGCGGTAGAGCCTTATATGTGGCAGCTTTCTTGGTTTTCTGCTGCTAATAGTGAACGAGAGCATATACCAGGTGTACTGAATCAAGATCACTATAATGAAAGGAAAGCAATAGGACTTCATTTTTCCTTCTAGCTATACTGCTCAGGACATTGGTGGTGGTAATGCAGAGTCCATATAAATGTGATTGGGATGATTTCTGAATTTGGGAAGGTACACTGAATTGGATATAAGGGTCTCCTGAAAATGAAGTTAATGACAAATAAAAGGAAATATGTCATTCATGCCACATTTATACACATTCTTACATCTCTTTTACATATCAAAAATTATAGAAGATCTGGTACATCCATTACCACCTCTAATAATATAAACTATTGTTTCTATCGTATGTTTTTTTTTTAAAAACAGGAAAATACCAAGTTTCAGAATTGTGGCATTTTATTGTACAAAAGAAGCATAAAAAATTGCTAAGGTGTTCTTTGCCTAGTAAATGCTAGTTACTTGCTGGCAATAAGAGTTCTGCCATTCTGAAAAGGGAATTAAAAAGTTAGATCACAATGCTACTTCAGATCAACAGCTGTGAAAAAAGTTAGGGTGTTCAATTGTACATTTGTATATAAAACACATTTTAGGAAAGCCAAGCAGCTGCATATGGAAGAAACTGGCAAAGGTTACCTGCTTCCCTTGGCAGGACAGATCCCACTGCCCTAGAAGTAGATAATCTTCTGGTTATTCAATGTGATAGCTGGAGTCAGACCTATGTGTGCTGATGCTGTTAAAATATAAATACCATTTTATTTTGCTTTCCATTTCTTGTGAACATTTTTATTAAGGAAAATATGCATTTCCTTTATATCCTTAGTTACCTATTATCTGATGTGTCAAATTTGCACAATTGCATTTATTAGTCTATGACGACGGGTGTCAAGGCCTGGGGACCAGATCCAGCCCGCAGGGTGCTTAGATCTGGCCTGCGGAGCCGCCGTGGAAACAGTGAAGGACTGGCCCGCAGTGCCTCTGCCAGTGAAAAGGGAGCTCATGAGGGCTGCGTGTGACTCTCCCAAGTTCCATTTTTGCTGGCAAAGGGTTGCAGGAGGCCATTGCAGCTGAAAATGGAGCTTGGGAGCCTGTTTTCGCTGGCAGAGCTCTCAGGCCCACCACAGGTGCCCCGGAACCGAATGATGTTGAGCTGGCAATGCCTCCTACCCATGCCCCCACCACCCTGAGGTCAAACACCACCCTGATGCAGCCCTTAATGAAATTGAATTTAGCACCCTGGTTATAACATATTTATCTCTCCTTTTTTTTATTTAGCTGCCCAGAGTATAATAGGAGAGATGGGTGGCATAAAAATTTAATAATTGAATATTTTTTAAACATATTTTCTCTTGGAACACAAAATTAGAATTGACCAGTACATCAATAATTCCCTTGTAAAACTTGAAATAATCAAGGTTGCTCATATGATTTATTCACATTTCTGTGAGATATCCAAATCAAGGGAAAATGCCAACAAAAATTGAGATGGCAATGCCCATATGTAATAAAATGTGAATTATTTTTTAATTTAATTTTGGAATTTCTCAGGGTCCCGTCTGTAGGGACCTTCTATGTGATGCACAAGTGCCACACTGCCAGCTCCTGGCATATTAGATGGTCTTCAAACACTTTGAAAGCTGATGGAATGGATTGCATAAAAGAAAAAAAATAAGGTCTATTTTTGCCAGCAACATTTTGGAACCAATAAGAATTTGTATCTCTCACATGTAAGAGTTATTTCTATTGTTTTTTATTGCATGAACGTAATGAGAAATTTACGGTTGGGATTTTTTTTTTTACTACATGTTTTTTTAGTGTGTGTTTTTTAAATACCTTTTTCCCATTCTGAACTTTCAGGAGACCCCTGGGGGAAAATAGCTAAAGATGTGCAACTTTAACATTCCAGAAAAGTTAGAAGCAGTTAAAAACATTTTCAGTTAGAAGATCATAAGATTCTTGGAAGATGTGTATCTTAATAGAATCTGACTATATAGAGAGCTGTACAACTCTGCTCCTGGTTGCCACACGTAGGAGGAAAGCCTTGTGTTACAAGGAGGTGTCTTTCAGGACTTTAAAGGAAAGAGATACTGTCATTTCAGTTTTTGAAACTCTGCCCAGAGCATGAGAGAAAGAGAGACAGAGAGAAGCTCTGTTGTTCCTTATGCTTCTTTGGCTTTGTACATCAAATATTTTAAAAATAACCATGCAGGAAAATTCATGTAAAGGAAAAATATCAGCACATTGTAGTTCAGAAGAAATATACACATGTAAGGGCCAAGACTAGAATATCGTGTTATTTCTAAGGATGGACACAGATAATCTTTTTGGAGAGTTACTTAAGTGGGGAATGATTAATAGTGTAAACTGTAAGGAAGATGGTCTTTGAAAACTCAACTCTTTTCTTTTTTTTCAAAATTTCTCCAAAACATTTTAATAGCTAAGTTATAGTGGCTGCATCTTTTATAACCACCTTGCATTCTTATAAATGCAACAGGTAGTATTTAAAAAGGACCAAAGATGATATTGTATTAGATTTGTTCATTTTTTTCTTCCTTGTGAATTTTTTGAACATCAGAAAAATTAGCCTGTGTGGTAGTATTATCTCAAATTTTCTTAATTTATAGAGCTGTGTTTTGAGGGAAGAAAATAAAATGATGTAAGCTGTACAGTTGAGAGTAATAAACTGAAATACCTTGATTTTCTGTGCCCTAATTCAGGCTAACAGTGCCACAGGTATGAGTGGAAAGTACTTAGTGCTGCTATTTATGTAATGTAATTTTAGCTTAAAATATAAGTATCTATTATAAAGTATCAGTATAGATGTGATTCTCCTATAGCCGGGATGGCTAACCTATGGCCATATCTGAGGGCACACGAGGTGTTGCCCTAATGTCAGCTCCAGTGTGAGCTGATTTTCGGCCTTTCAGAGGGTGGGGCGGGGGAGTGAAAAACGGGCCAACCGGAGCCTTCAGTGAGGCCTGCGCGCATGCACAAGGGTGGCAGTGCAGGGGGGGAAGTGTGCGAATGCGCGAGGGAGAAGGGCTTTGCATTATGGATGTGGGCTATCACGTTCATGCCCTTTTGGCACCTGAGCAGAAAAAGGTTAGCCATCGCTGTCCTATAGGTTGCTGAATCATATATTTTTTTAATCTCCAAAACAAATCACTTTTAATGACCATGTATCTTTTTTCATTATTTCTCTTAGAAATATTGATACCTTAAAATTGTGAAATCAATGTAAAGGTCAACATTTCATCGCTTAAAATATTTTTTGCTAAGACGCCTATATGTGTAAGTGCAATACAGATAGTCCTCAACTTACAACCACAATTGAGCCCAAAATTTCTGTTGTTAAGTGAGACAATTATTAAGTGAGTTTTGCCCCATTTTATGACCTTTCTTGCCACATATATTAAGTGAATTACCACAGTTCATAAGTTGTTAACTTGGTTGTTAAGTAAATCTGGCTTCCTGTCAAAAGGTTGCAAAAGGTGATCACATGACCTTGGAACACAGCAACGGTCATAAGTATGAACCAGTTGCCAAGCGTCTGAATTTTGACCACGTGATTAGGGGGTTGTAATTGTGAAAAATGGTAATAAGTCACTTTTTTCAGTGCTATTGTAAGTTTGAATGGTCACTAAATGAACTGTTGCAAGTCGAGGACTTTGCATGCATTCATAAAGTTGGAATTGAAAGGGGTTTGTAAAGAGGGACATCAACACACCAGAGATGTGGCTAAAATACTTTGGGAAAGGCAGTATCCTGATATGTGCATATTGTACAGAATTAGTTGATCAGGTCAAACTGTTCGAATCAAAGGTAGTGTCATAGAAAAGACCTCTCCTGTTTCTTAGTGTAGGCAGTCACAACTTATTAAACCAAGAGATGAAAAAAAGTTGGCCTCCACTTAGGGGCAAGTTGATAAACAAATAGGATGTATCTTGCTAATGATAGTTTCCGTTTTACTTTAATTGAGAAATTATGATTAACAACTTCAGAACCCAACAATTATCAAACTACCCTCAAACTATGTTTTAATGTTCCAGAGTTGTTAATTATAGTTTTCTAGTTTAGCTAAAGTAGGAATTAGTATATAATAGATGTCTTTCTAATTATGTTTACTGACACGTGTGTAAAAACGAAGAGGCTGAATTGATAGAATTAACTTGCTTGCATCCTGGCATAACAAGTCAAAATCTATTTCTTGTTCTTCAGTTATTCAAATATATGTATATAAATGCACAATTTCGGAAATAGTTTCTATTTAAGAACCCACTATTTGAACAAACTCTGTATACTGAGTTAAGAAAAAAACAGGAAAAATAAATAAAATGCGTAACTTGCTACTTGCTCGTTATAGGTTCTATTCTATAATTGACAATTCAGAATCTAGATTAATAATTATAAAGTAGGTAAAGCAACAATGGAAGAAAGATTTCTGTGTGTGGAGAACAGCTGATTTTTTCCCCGATTTAACTTTATATGGCACTAAGATTGAACTATTTGGCATACTATGTACATGAAAGTAATGTATTGCTCATCTGTTATTTGCACAGATGTTTTAATTTGGTTTTTGTTTTTGCTTTTGTTTAGACAGGAGATTTGGCCTCTGTACAGTTAGCAGGAACGCCAAATAGATGGGAAGTGTTGTCTGCTACACCTACAACTATTAAAGATGAAGCTGGCAATATAGTACAGATCCCAGGGGCTGCCACAGTAACTTCGAGTGGACAATACGTTCTTCCTCTTCAAAGTCTGCAGAATCAGCAGATATTTTCTGTTGCACCTGGTTCGGATTCATCAAATGGTACTGTGTCCAATGTCCAGTATCAAGTAATACCCCAGATACAGACAGCTGATGGTCAGCAGGTTCAGCTTGGTTTTGCAGCCTCTTCTGATAATGGTAGTGTGAATCAAGAAGCTGGTCAAATTCAGATCATTCCTGGCTCCAATCAAACCATTATTGCCTCTGGAACATCCTCTAGTAACATTCAGAATATTTTATCACAGACTGGCCAAGTCCAAGGGGTTACAATTGGTGGTTCATCTTTTCCTGGGCAAGCACAGGTAGTTACTAATGTTCCTCTTGGACTGCCAGGAAACATCGCATTTGTTCCCATCAATAGCGTTGATCTAGATTCTCTGGGACTAAGTGGTTCTCAAACCATGACTGCAGGCATTAATGCCGATGGACACTTGATAAGCACTGCACAGGCAATGGATAGCTCGGACACTTCTGATAGGACTGCAGAACAGGTTTCTCCTGAAATGACAGAAACAACCACCGATACAGACTTATTTGTGCCAACATCGTCATCTTCACAACAACTGCCTGTAACCATAGACAATACTAGCATATTAGAACAAAATTCAAACAGTTTGCCCTCCACTAGTGGGCAGGTCCATAGTTCAGATCTTCAGGGAAATTACATCCAAACATCTGTCTCGGAGGAGACACAGGCCCAGAATATTCAGGTCTCAACAGCACAGCCTATTGTACAACATATACAGCTTCAAGAATCTCAACAAACGACGAGTCAGGCTCAGATTGTACAAGGTATTGCGCAACAGACAATCCATGGTGTGCAAACCAGCCAAAGTATATCACAACAGGCTTTGCAGAATCTTCAGCTTCAGTTGAATCCCGGAACTTTTTTAATCCAGGCACAGACAGTGACCCCATCTGGGCAAATAACTTGGCAAACATTTCAAGTCCAAGGAGTACAGAATTTGCAGAACTTGCAGCTTCAAAATGCTCCTGGCCAACAAATAACATTGACACCTGTGCAGACCCTCACTCTCGGTCAAGTTGCAGCAGGTGGGGCCTTGACTTCGACACCTGTTAGTCTAAGTACTGCTCAGCTGCCAAACCTACAAACAGTTACAATAAATTCCATAGACTCTGGAGGTATTCAACTGCATCCCGGAGAAAATGCTGACAGTCCTGCAGGTATTGTAAAACTAATGCTTTGAATTATGGTAAAATTAGTCATAATTATTGAAGCATATAATGCTTGATGTTGCCGTTTTAAGAAGAAATAAATTATTTGAGCTGCTAAAATATATTTCACTTCATACAGTCTAAAATTCTGATGCTTTTTCTTGGCTAAATTGAATGGTTTTTAAAATTATATTTTTCAAATTTTGGATTCCAAAGGATTTTTGATAGCAGATTTTGACATGCATACTCCATTAGCTCATCTCATTTTTTCATAAGTTTAAAGCAAAAGCAAGTTGTTAACGACATAAATTGATTTTAGAACTGAAAGACTAAAATTGGTTCTGAAACAGAAAGTCCAGATGTGTTTTTCACTTAACCTCAGTTTATGAAGCCACTTGACAAATTTATTTTGAAAACAACGAGGGGTTTCAAAAACAGTGCTCTGGTATGTGGGCTTGGTAATTATTTTATGGGGAAAAAGGTATATTTTTTTAATGCACTGTGAAGTGCGAAGAAAGTAGATAGATTTCCCCCTCCCCCAATAATACCATACAAACTGTCATGAGATGAAGCTCAGTGGTGAAAGACGTGGGCAGGCAGTAATAATTGTTATGTGTAATAGATACTTGAATTGTGCTATTTGCTTTGACAGCAGATAGCTTTTTAATTTAATTTAATTTTTGACAACGAAGGCATCAGTGACTGCTAGTTATGGTCAGAGGTGGGTTCCTCTTACCTTTCCTATCGGTTCTGGTCGCGTTGGAAGTGCCTGTTTTGCGCGCACGTGCTATGATTGCACACGTGCCCTCATCACTTCCAGGTTAAAACCCTCTGCCGTGTACACAGAAGGCTTTGCGCATGCGCAGAGGGTTGTTTTTCAGCCGATTTGAGGCCAAAACACCTATTTTGAGTCGGAGGACTGGTTCGGGGGCGTGGCTGTCCAGCCGTCGCTGCCAGTTCGGCAAGCAGGGACAAATTCCCACTACTGGTTCGGGCAAACCGGTCCGAACAGGCAGCAACCCACCACTCGTTATGGTAGATAGATATTGCATATCCCCAGGATTCTGGAAATACATCATGCAGAATAAAAGTGGAAGTGGACCATTGCATTCATATCCTCCCTCTTTTTGAACTTATTGGCTTCTGTTACAAACAGGATGGTTACAAACAGGATTCTGCTGCATTCTCATTTAAGACAGATTTTTTTTTTAAATTTGGAGGTGTTACATGCCACATACTTTTATTATGGACTATATGTGCACACTTGACCCTGGGAAAGAGGATATATATGTATCTATTTCATTGCTGATAGTAATTTATCCTTCTAAAGAGATAGCATTAGAATTTTCCCAGCAGCCCACCCTTCATTTAATTTGCTCCTACCAATCTTCTGTTCAGCTGTTGGTGAATTGTAGAGAGCAGTTTGGAAAAGAGGATGCTATCTTAGCTGGATAGTCTTGCAGGATACTTACACCAAATCTTAAAGCAAAACCTGTATAAAGAAGTTGCAATGTAAGTTTGAATGGCAACTATAGTATGGGCTATAACCAAAAGGAATAAATCGGCTGTAGGCCAGAAGAAGCAGACATGAAAACTATTAGGTTATATAATACAGATTTTTTTATGTCTTCTCCCACCCTTTTCTAGATTGCCCTTTACTGAAATTTTGTCTATGTCTTTTGAGTCTGCAAATTTGAGTTTACTTCATAAGGAAGCAATGAATACAAACATGAAAGTGCTTTGGGGAACTGGGAAATGAGAGCTGTAAAATTCATCTTAAAATAAGATTAAACATTTTTTCCATAGGAATGCATAAAATGATATTTTTCTTTTTTGAGAAGTTTGCATGAAGAAGAAAATTACTATTTTTGGCCATGTTTCCTTAATATATTTTTAATTGCTTGGCTTCTGATTGGTACTGATACAAATAAACCATTATAATTGTCATTCTGCTTAGTCCTTCATTGTTCCCTGTTAAAAAGATTGGCGCCCAGGGGGCAGGAGATAAGGATGTGCAGATTCTCCATCTCTTAGTCCTATGGGCCATTATTTGGAAGCCTGAAACTGAAGAATGTGTGGTCTAGAAACAGGATTATTATTAACCTCATTGACTCATTAAAAACACACTTTTTAAATAACTGAATTATCTAGTTTTTTTTAACCATACCAGAGAACCAGCTTGTAGTAGTTTGGGCATCAAGCTAGAAACTGATAGACCATGAGTTTTACTCCCACCTTATGCACAAAGCCAGCTGGGTGACCTTGGGCTAGTCAGTTTCTCTCAGTCCTAGGAAGAAGTCAGTGGCAAACTGCTTCTGAAAAACCTTGCCAAGAAAACAGCAGGGACTTGCTTGTCCAGGCAGTTTCCGAGATTTGGACTTGATTGAACAGAATAAAAAACTTTTAAGATACCTTTTTATTACGTGTAGTAAATTGCCTATTCTTGAACATTGTACACCTACCTAAAAAAATATGAGTGATATCGAGTTAGGATCATTGCTAAAGGAATAGATATGTTTCCCCTCTCCCTTGTAGCCCTTTTGTGTCCAAACCTGTTCTAGAATATTGGTGGGTTATCTGCAACAGATTTAGGATTTACAAGGGGAGAGAGGATGAAAAATACCTTTCTTGATACAGAGGATATTTTTTTTATCAGTATTGATAGCTGCTGACATATTTGCATACTGTCATTAAAAAGATAGTTGGGCTTTTTAAATTATATTCTAAGAGAAACTAAAAGACAAGAAAGCAAAGTATTAATACAGTATTTGGCATGGTAGCCAGTAATTATTAATTAATAAATGTTTCTTATATTGACATATGACTGTCATTTGTAATATAACTTTTTCATGCAGGCTGAATTTTAATGGGATTCTCACTGTTTGAATAGGTTGCCTTCATCCTCCAAAATTTTATCAATCATGTCTTGACAGCTGAGGAGACCAAATGAATTTTTACCTGAAATAGTCCTTTAACAAACATGACTTTGCGTAATTGTTATATTTTAGATTCATTTTTCTCTTCTGATGATAAATATATTTTTAGTTTTAACGAAAATGTATTTATATATTCAGTCATTTTGTACACATGCATTCAATTTTAATGAGTTAGCATTTAGTAATGAAATAATCTAGGAAAGGGCTCAAATTTGTGGGAGATCCATGTATGTTTCTTGCTAGTTGAAATGTTAATGCTTTTATAGAGGAACACTTGAAGATATATCTGAATTAGCCAAATGTTCCCAAACATATATTTCGATATGAATTTCTATTTTTCAGAATTATTTGAAAATATAAAATATTTATATTTTACCATTTTTGGGAGTATGTGCTTATGGAGCATCTTGTCTTGTGAATCAAGATGCTAAAACGATTATTTCTCAGGTGTTGCTTTGTTTGGCTAGTCTCAACATCCCTATTTCTGGATTTTCATGAGATTACAATTCCTGAACACATGTTGCATGCTACTGTGGTAGGAACAGAGAATTAGCATTCTTTTGCATGCACGTGAAAACATAAATAGTTCTTTGGTTTTCTGAAAAGTAATATTTGGGGCAAAGAGAATTGAAACCAAATGGATCTGTACCAATATTCTTCAAGATAACACTCCTATGCCCCTTTAGCTGGAAATAAATTATGTTGAAGAGAGTAGAACTTGCTTCTGAGTAAAGACCCATAGGACACACTGTGAAAAATCTGCTGGTTTACGTGAATTCTGGCTTGGAAGAATTGTTGTGTCGATGAACATGGAGAAAAAATGAGTTGGACTTCAACTATAGGCGCATGGTATAAAATGACAAAAAGAATTTGGTAGGGCAAAATTCCTCTAAAAGATGTTCATCAGAAAAAGTATAGGAAGGCATTGAGCACTTATAAAGAGAAGCTTTTTCAGAACTGAATAGGTAGCCTCAATGCATCTTCCTTTGCAACTCGGAGATGGAGGGGATAGAAAGAGGCGTATGTCCATTTCCTACTGGCTTTTTTTAAAATTGTGAGACAAGTTACAATAGAGGCACAAGGGAGTTGTAGCTGAGCAAAGCTGCCCATGTGTTTGCTTGATAGTTTGGGAGCTCTTTTACCCAAATTTGGAAGCTTGAAATGCAGTTTGATTGAGAAGTACGATAGAGGTGCATGTACTCTTGTACATGCTTCTGTTATGTAGTGGTTCATGTTCATCTTAGGAGTTGAGTAATATTTTGTTTCATTTATTAAATTACATTTGCCATCCATCTCCTTGTGGGGCTATTCTGGGCGGCTTAAAATGGTAGAATGTAAAATTATAAAAAATGTAAATGTAACAATACTATAGTAAAACAATGAAACAATAAAAAATAAAATACTGCAAAATGAACTAAAAAGATGGATGGGGAGGGAGCTATTAGACTAACAGCCACTTCCATTGGGTCCCCAGGCCAACTGGCAAAGCCAGGTCTTTAGGCTCCCATAGAAAGACAGGAGCAGGCCTCACCCCAGTGGGCAGGATGTTCCAGAGGTCTAACGCTACGGCAGAGAAGGCTCTTCTCCTGGATCCTGCCAGATGAAGTTTCTTGACTGATGGAATCTGCAGCAGGCCTCCTGCTGGCATGAGTGGGATGGGCCTGTCCTAGTGGGGTGAGATGGTTCATCAAGTAACCTGGATCCATGACAGGGAGGACTTAAAACGTCATAACCAAACCCTTGAACTGCAACAGGAAACAAACCCGCAGCCAGTGCAGCTTGTGCAGCGGTGTTGTAACATGGGCCATTCTAGGGGATCCAAAGACTGCTCCTGCTGCCGCCCTCTGCACTAGTTGTGCATTGCAGTAGGCCTGTAGTGACTGAGTGCAGGGAGTCCTGATATAGGAAAGGTTGCAGCTGATGCAGAAACCAAAATTGTGCAAAGGCTCTCCTAACCACACATGCCACCTGCTCTTCGAGCAGAAGACATAGGTCCAGAAGAACCCCTAACTGGGCCTGACAGGTATAGTGCAACTCCATCCAGAACGAAAGAAGTCAAAAACTCAGATCTTGATGCTCCATGTACCCAAAGCAACTCAACCTTGTTATGGTCCTTATAGCTTATTATCCTGCATTAGCCTACAGTCTCTATAAGACCTATGAGAGGATAGCGACAGCATCACTTGGGTCATCGGGGATGGAGATTTAAAGTTGAATATCACCAGCATATTGATGACACCTCAATCCATTGTGACAGATAATCTCACTCACATAAATGGATCAATATTATATTATTTGACTATATATCTTCCTCAACATCAAATTTTAATACCAGTGACAAATTATAAAATATATTCTGTGGGAAACTCTCAGTCTGTGGATGTGTGTGTGTGTGTGCTAAATATCTTCTTCAAAAATATTTTGGTTCTTGTTTGTACTAAATATGAAATTTGTCCAGCAAGTGCTATAATTTAATTGTGTTACTTAAACAAATATCAATGGCAATTAGGTTATCTTTTTTGTTTTTAAAAGTTATTCTTGCAACACTTTACATATTTATAACATTAATCTTCCTCAGCAGACGTTCCTCTTCATAGGTACATGTGTTGTATTGCAGCAACTGAAGGCTATTAAATGTCAGGGTAAATTAAGTGTATTAAATATCCTTGATACCACTGGTGAATATAGAGGTGGATATTATTAGACAAAAATAGGCTAATCATAGTAGCTCAAATGCTAAAACAATACTACAAATGTAATGTAGGTAAATGTAATGTAGCTAAATACCTAGAGAGATTTAAAAAAAAAACACCTTTGTATTTAATTGATATTGGCTCTGTTTCTTTTGAAAGCTTGCCCTTGGCATTTAAGGATTTTTTTCTTCTTCTTCCTTTGGCATACTAGAATGTTATCTTTCCTCGGCCTGGCTTTGCTGTGTCTGGGAAGAATGCTGCTTCCATATATAGGCTTCTTAAGGCTTCCCATTCAGGGGAAATGGAAGAGCTAACACTCAGCAAGACTGGCAAAGCATTATGCTGAGCTTTCATGTAGCTCTGAAGATGTGGAGGGAAGGGCAGTTAAATAGTTGCGGCCACCTAGAGCTGATCCAAGGATGGGAAGCATATGTTTTTGAACGGATTTGGATTCAATTATTTGTTTTAATTTCTCAATCTTTGCCATTTTTGGAGGTGTTTTTAATGTGTCAGTTTATCATTATCATTACCTGGTATCAAACATCTGCTTGAGCTGTTTAGACAACTACACATCAGTGAAGCTCCTAGCCCAAGAGAATAATTTGCAAGGGTTTGGTGGTTTTTTTTATTTTTAAAAAAGCATTCTAAAATCTTCTCTCTAGTGTCAACAAAATTATTTTACGTATTTCATTGTAAAGGCCTTTTTTGAAAAATAAAGGTTACTTTTTCGCTTTCTAGCTAGAAAAAATGGTTTGCTTTGTTTGTAACGTTTTTAATGGTATTCTTAAAAGCATGCTTAGTTGAAGAGCTGAGGTGGAGCAGTGGTTAGAATGCAGTACTGCAGGCTACTTCTGCTGCCTGCCAACTGCCTGCAATTTGGCAGATCGAATCTCACCAGGCTCAAGGTTGACTCAGCCTTCCATCCTTCCGAGGTGGGTAAAA
>JANHFT010001769.1:8888-19239 GCA_032467955.1 Pseudoxenodon macrops | reverse complement strand
AGGGGGGAGGAATGGGTATGACCAGGGGGGGAATGGCCAACTCGATGTCACTCATGTCAGGGGCACTTGTGGTGGTGGCTCAAGTGCTGTACCAGAGAAAACAGGTTCCCGAGCTCTGTTTCCAGCTGTGATGGTCTCCTGCAACCCTCTGCCGGCAAAAATGGAGCTTGGGAGAGCAGCACAAGGCCCTCCCGAGCTCTATTTTCTCTGACAGAGGCACTGTGGGCTAGTCCTTCGCTGTTTCCCGGGCAGCCCCATGGGCCAGATCAAAGCACCTTGCGGGCTGGATCCAACCCCTGGGCATTGAGTTTGACACCCCTGTTGTAGGTGAATCTGATTAAGATGAATCTCAGTCTTGTGAGTTTCGCTTATGATTCAGAGGTTCCTTCAATAAAACCTAGGAGAGAGTAGCTAAGTAGAAAGGGGCCCTCCAGATTGGTCAGACTCAAGTATAAATAGTCGGAGCTGACTTTTGCCACTTCTTCCCTTCTCTGTGTGCTTGTGGATGGGTGTTTTAAAAGCTCCAGCTAGAGCTTCTGGTCCACCACCTTCTCTCACCTTTTCCCTCTAGAATGTTTGGCTCTTTTTCCGCCCAATGTCCAACTTTAACTTGCCCAGAAACAATTCTTTCCAACTTATAATATATATATATATTTGGTAGAACTGTGCTTTTTATCGTTCTCTGATATTTACTTCATATTTCCTTTTTATCCAGCATTTCATTTATCTAGCTATATTTTCCACTTATATCCTTTCCTCCTGAGAATCAAAGTGTCTCACTTTTGTCTTTCCTTCACTCCAATTTTATTCTCGCTACAACCCTCTGGGACAGCACATCTTGATCGTATGACGGGCCTAAAGTCCTTAAGTAAATGCTGTGACCAAGTGAATATGGGAACTGGAATCTCTTCAGGCTTGGTGTAAAAATATAACAAGTGTAGCACATTGGCTTCCTATGTGTAATTCATGTGTGTCTACACGGTGCTTGCTTACATAGGTATAAGTATGGGTGTGAATATAATGAATGTATCCTGTCCCTAGTTCCTTTCCAGAAAATATCAGCATTCATGATTGATTGTTGAGTTCTGGCAATCTAAGAGATATTTTCCTCTTAACTAATGCATATTCAAAAATGAAATACTCATGGTGAATTTTGAGACATTGAAATACCTGCAATGTAATATATGGTCTTTTTCATCTGAACAAAGAAATAGATAGTTAGATAATTGAGACTGAAGCTTTTGGCATTCATGGGAACTTGCCACTTTTATTAGAACAATGAAAGCAGTACCGAACCGCAACTTTGCTAAACAAGCTTTGCCCCTTTGGACATGCAGGCTGTATCACAACCCAGATAGGCACGGGTAGGGCAGAGGTGGGTTCCTACCGGTTCTATCCAGTTCTATAGAGTAGGTAGTAACTCCTCAGTGACATCATGTGGGCGCCGCCATCTTGGATTTTTGCTTCTGCACAGGAGCAGAAGCTATTTTTGACTGCCGCACGTGTGCTCGCTTGCGCACTTTGCATGCATGCTCGAACCCTGAGCGAACCAGCAGTAAGACGATTCAGAACCCACCTCTGGGGTAGGGCTTATGCTGGATTATCCTGTGAGGGAATTCTAGAGTAGTTGGTGGCTTCCCTGCTAGCAGTGAATCCCCCTTCACTTGACAATCCCAAACCATTGAGGTTTTGATGCTGGGAAAGCTGTTTCTCTAGTTGTAAGTGCTGAAAATCACATATGCTTTAAGGGTAGAACTTCTTTAAAGAACATTGTGTGATTTGCAGGAAGAAGAGAAATACTATGGTATGGTGAAAGTAAATACCTTGTTTCTTTGAGACCCCAGATCAAATTATGTTAAGTCCATGAAACCTGTTGAGATAATTTTATTTCATTGTATTGACAGTGGAAATATCTGCCTCCTGAGAGACCTGCATTGTGTGTTACACAAACTCAATATTCCCATCTCTAAATAACCTCGCAACCCATGGACATCACCAGAATGAGTCCTCTAGTGCATCTTATACTTATTATTACAATTGGCCATGGGGCTGATAGTTCAGTGACCAAATGAGAATGACTGTTGCATGTGGACCTGGCTAAGTCGAGCCTCGTTGATTGCCAATTTCTGACGAATCCTTCTCTGTGCACTCTAGGATGTCTACATGGGAGATCTTCTTTCACAGTAGCTGAAAAAAAATCCTATTTTCACCTAAAGCCAGACTCAGTTGCCTCAGTTACAGGGTGGGAAAAGATAGAGCTGTTGTGAGGATATATCCTCAACAAACATCTAGACCAGTCATTTTGTACAATGGCAACTGGGATGTAAGGACAAGCCCTTTGTCTAGCTTTATGCTATTTAGTCCAAGAATTCAATCTCCCCACTCCCAAAGTATATCTTTAAGTATGACAGTACATCAACATAGATGAACATCAACATAGTTGAACAATAACATAGTTGAACATCAACATAGTTGAACTTGATAGGAAAGACAGTGGGTGCAATTTTAGTACACCTGGAATGGACAGGAAGATTGCAGGCAGAACTATGAGCACCTAAGGTGAGCTGTAGCGATGGCCATAGGGGACAACCCAGTTTCTTGAGTTCAACAGTTTTGGTACTGTGCATTCATAGCATATATATGCGCCTGTTCAGAAAAATGAAAATTGTAATCCAAGTTAAATGTATATATGGCAGAGGTGGTGAGGTTGGTCAGGTAAATGGAATATCTGGGTAGCATCTGAACCAATGATGCAGTTGGAGATTTCTTCCAGAAAGAGAAGAATGGCTCATCTGGAAAGCAAGGACATTTTGAAGGCAATTCTGGAAACATAACCAAACCATTTATATCTTCTCTGTAACTCTCAGCCGTGCTCAGAAAAGTGAAATGCCTCCACGTTTTAAAACATCCAAATGTATCCGAAGGTGCCATGCAATTGTATTCCCAGAGAGAAACTCTTTTCAAGGTAAATAAAAGTGATTCTTTATGAAAGATGTGTGTGAATATAAAGAAATGGAAGAAAATTGACATAACTGCAGTAATCTGTTTGTGTCTTCAAATATCCTAAAGCAAAAGCAAAGAGCGCACAGCTATTTTTCCTAATTATTTTGTCAGCTGAATGGTTGTTATATTGTAGTTTGTACTTAATCTTGTATTTCAGTCTTACTGCACGCATTTGTGTTTCTTTGAATACAATGGGTCCTCTTTTCTCTGTTGAATTAGTTTGCGGTCCGGCTGACAGCCAAATAGCAGTGTTCAAGTTACAAAGAGGGCGGAGGACCAAGCACTTCCACTACATTTAGGGTCTTCATATATTCCTTTTCTCTAAAAGTACTGAAGAAAAGAACATGGGGAGAGGCACGAGCCCTTTCATCCTCTCAAACGCCTTCAATAAAAACACCAGGAGGAAGGCATTGTTCCAACCCCAGATTCACACCAAGTGGGAGACTTATGTGGTTTAGGAAAACTCACGTAGAAATGTTAACTTTAACTTCAGTCATTTCATCATTTTTTTCTTTACCTTAAGTTGCATTTCTCCCATTTCCAAATCACTTCAGTTTTTAAAAATGTATTAACAGGTTTCTCCTAACATGCCATTTTGCCTCATGTAACATATATCTGAAGAATTGTTTTCATGACTTTATGGAGTTTCGTATACCCCTGTTTCCCTAAGGTGTAATTTCTGTACATTCTTTTAAAAACTGAAAAACGTTTTATCAAAATGGGAGAAGCGCATATTTGGAAACGGTAACTCAGATTTACCTCAGGACAGGTGGCATTTCAAAATAACGAAATAACTAGGTACCGTATTTTTCGGAGTATAAACCGCACCTGAGTATAAGATGCACCTGAGTTTTTGGGGAGGAAAATAGGGGGGGAAATCTGCCTACTAGGTATTCGTCTGGCTAGCGTCTTAGTCTAGTCATCTTCAGAACATTATTTTATCCCCTGGTTAGGACTGGGGAAAAAAAGCTTCTAATGCACAGCTGATAGAGAACTAATCAACAAAGCATGCAAAGCCAGGAAGATTGTTAGCACCTGTTAGGTCTGGAAAAAAAAGGTTCTAAAGCACAGCTGATCGAGAGAACCAATCAACAAAGCATGCAAAGCCAGGAAGATCATTAGCACCTGAAAAAAAAAAGGTTCTTCGGAGGGAGTAGCAATGAAAGGCTGCAAAGATCGCTTCATTCTTCACTCACCTCATTAGGTCTGAAAAAAGCTTTGAAAAAGCTACATTCGGAGTATAAGACGTACCCAAATTATCAGCCCCAATTAGGGGGGAGAAAAGGTGCATCTTATACCGAGAAAAATACGGTATATTATAAGGTCACACGTATAGGTTTATCTAAATATTCTTATATCATGCTGTAAGTTCCACTATGTCTGCCCTCTTTTTTTTTTGTCTTGCCTTTGCAATCTAAGATGCCAAACAGATACAAGCCCAGGTTCAGCTGTTGCTCATGGCTGCTCAGCAAAGTGTCAAAGCTTTGTTGGGAGTCCAGTATGCCCTTTATTACTGATGGCATGGAAATAAAATTATGTTGTATCTTCAAAACGATTTCGTAGCTTTGGGTGACCCAGGTTTTGGCTATAGTAGTTGGGTGCCGTGACTCGGATCAGAGGCCTGAGAGGAGAGATGGTCCAATCCAGGGGTGAAATTCGACCACCTCAGCCTGGCTCGGGAGAGGTGGTAGGGACAATTTGAATCGGTTTGCAGACCCGGTAAAGATTGTCCCTGGTTGGCCCCGCCCACACACATACGCATGCACGGTCGCTGCCCACCTCTTCCAGCCGACTCGACCGTAAATCTGACTGAATCTAACTTCAATGCCCAGATGGCTAGAAACAGATAATAGGACTTCAGAACAGGGGTGAAATTCAAAAAGATATTATACTGTACACAAAAAATAAAGGAGATAACAAATACTTACATAACAGCAATAAGACTCTTCTTTTTGTAGGTCATTAGGGCAAAGAAGTGACATTGACTTGGCCACGCCCACCCAGTCAGTCATATTACCACCAAGCCACGCCCACAGAACCGGGGGGGGGGGAATTGAATTTCAGCCCTGGTCCAATCACTCATAATCTGCACCTCCCACTTTGCAGGATTGTAGTTTCACCTCCCTTCTGCTTCTCCGATTCCAAACCCATTTGAAGGTATGCTTGGAGGAATTTTAATTTGGTCAGGGAAGTTTTTATATTGTGAGAACCCTGCAAAGTAAGGTGTCCAGTGATTAAAGGAACCACACGAGGCTCTCAGGGTGTGAGATGCACTGCCGAGAGCCCACTGAAGGTGGGAATGGATCCCGGACAATCTCTGCTGGAGATGAGGTTGAGAAATATGGGTTGAATTGGACAGGTGATTATGCAGAAGGGTGAGTGACTTGCAGTTCAAGGTCTAATCCTGTTACCTGATTCTGAAGCAGGGTGAATATCAGACAGGTCAGGGAAGCATTTCAAATATTTGTAAATATTTGCTTGTGTAGATTAATGTGCATATTTGTTGAAGGAATTGGGTGACATGCTGATTGTGTCCAGGGGTGGGTTCTACTTACCTTTCCTACCAGTTCTGGTTGTGATCGAAGTGTGTGTTTTGCACATGTGCGCTGCACTTGCACGCGCACCTCCATCACATCCGGGTATTGCCTTGAAAATAACCCTCTGCTCATGTGCAGGAGGCTTTGCGCATGCACAGAGGGTTATTTTTGAAGCAATTTCCACCAGGAGGACCAGTTCGGGGGCATGTCCAGTCAGCCATCACTGCCAGTTCAGCGAGCGGGGGGAAATTCCCGCTAGTGAACCAGACCAAACTGGCAGGAACCCACCTCTGCTGTTTGCCAAGCAAATAATTTATATCTTTTTGAGACTCTTGTATCATTATTCCATCCAAGCACATTTCACAGAAGGGAATTTGATGGGGAAAAGAAAAGCTGCAGGAGTGGGCGTGTGGCATGGTGAAGAAGAAGGGCATTTAGACACATCTCTTCCGTCTTTTCTACGTTGCTGATATATTATTTGTTGAATAACATGACTGGGGAGTCGAAAGACTTTCCCAGAAGAAAGCCATGACAAATACTTCCATGCTATTGTCAGGAAAGCTACTGGATGTACCAGTGAAGTCATCAGTGTGAAGGCTGACGTGAAGCAGATGTTATCTTTTTAATATAAGGCAATATGTACATTTCCATGCCCAGATCTGATTGTAACCACTATATGAAAATGATTGATGAAAAGGGTACGGATGTTCAGATATTGTCCCACAAATAAGAATAACTTCAAACTAATAATATATTTACAATGCTGATCACTATGATAGGAAAATGGTTTACATTATTTATGATCAATAGAGAACTGTGAGAAGGCATTTCCCCCCCCCCCAACTCTGCCTGTCTCTTAAGTCTGTCCTTGTTTGGGAAAAGCATGGACATCCAAGAGAGACAGCATGTGACACTTATTGCAAATGGGGCACCCCTGAACCAGTGGCGGCCACCAGTGGTTCAGAGAACAGGTGGCACGAGGCTCCGCCCACCCGCCCAAACGTCACAATTTCTGTTTTTTTTTTACTCTCTGCACATATGCAAAGCCTTCTGCGCATGCACAGAGGGTGAAAAACCATGTGTGACAAAGGCGGGTGCGTGAGTCGTGCGCTTCCAAACCAGTAAGTAGATTTCACCACTGCCCTGAACACATAAACATACATACGTGTGCAATCTCTGATTGATGGATAGAAAAGGAGATAGAAGTTGTCACTCACGATGTGAACTGCAATTTTATATTTGCAATAGTGGCGAATATCTGTAGCTCAGGTGTAGGATAAGGGTGAAGGTTCGTTCTCCAAGATTGTGGGTTGGTTTCCAAATATTTCGTTAGCAGGTTAGGTAACATTTTCAGCAGAGTTTAGGGGGTGTCAGTGTTCTACTTATAAGGGCTTTAGGTGTGGGTATGTCAAGTGAGGTTCTTATAATAGGTCTTGTGATAGGTCAGGTGTGAGTCATCAGTGTGTCTTGTGATGGATCTTGTGATAAGGAGATTACATCAGGTCAGGGTCATATATTTTGTATATGTTTATATAAATTTTACATTTATTGGGAAATTAGCCTCATTGGACTGAGTGACCTGTTTTGTTTATTGTTTTTAATTCAAGTTGATGCCTCCTTTACTCCAAATTATTCTGGGTACCTCAAAGTATACCAGACAGTACAAAAATGATAAATGGCAGTATAAATATGATAAAATAGAAACAGCAGATCAGAGTACCCTAATATCCAGAGTCGCTTTGGATGGTGAGATGGATGGATATTATAACTAGAACAAAAGAAAAAGAAAGAAGAGCAACCTGGCAGAAGGCCAAATATCTTACCAACATCTAGTATCCAGTGGATAGGGCTCAAGCCACCATTTTTCACACTTATAACCATTGTAGGATCCTCATGGTCATGTGATCAAAATTGGGTGCTTGGTAATGGGCATTTATTTATGATGGTTGCACTGTCCTGCAGTCATGTGATCTGTTGTGTTCTCACTAATCCTCCTTGCATTTCCTAATCTTCATTTGCATGCGCCGCCGCTGGTTGGTTGACTAGTGGCGGGAAGTTTCAACCAATGTAAGTTGTCGGCCGGCAAGCCAGGGGAATCCCATAAAAGCGGGTTCCCCCAGACCTGCCAGCAGTCTGGATTACTATGCGTTGCTACCATTAAACAAGAGTTGACTGTAACTCGAGTCTACTTACTCTGCGCGATCTAACATGATCACCATTTTGTAACCTTCTCAGCTGGCTTCCAATGAGCAAAGTTAATGGAGGGAAACCAGATTCGCTTAACAGCCCAGACGATCCACTTAACAGCTGCAATGATTCACTTAACAATCGACTCCGTTTATTTAACAATTACCTTGTTCAGGAACCGAAATGTTGGGCTCAAATGTGGTTGTAAGTCGAGGATTGCCTGTAATGTGGAGTAACAATGAATGTGATGGCCAGACTTAGGCCCATGAGTCAAACTTTGTTTAAGGAAATGTGCCTTGTAAAATATAAAAACAGCTTGTTTTGGATATACGCGTATAAATGATCCAACACGTTGTTTGAACCTAGATGGGGAGAGAAGAGTCAACTTCTCCCTTGTTAGAAGATTTTGTGTTTTAATTCTGAGCAGGATTTCCCCACAGATCTCAGGACAATTGATTGTAGCAGAGGTAAAGTTTATTTGCAGCAAGATGGCAGAAGAGGCAAACAACAGTCAAAGGTGGCCACACATTCAAAGAAGTTGGACACAATTAGAGAAAGGTTTGTCCTTTTTTTTGAATCAGTGTGTGAACATAGACCATCTGCAGGGAGTATGCTGGGTCCAGTTAGGAGGAAATGTATTTTCCCACCCTGTGGGGTTTTGCAATCCTTACCCTTTGATGAATCTAGGGTTTTGCTTCTCAGACCCTTCAAACTCCAGGTAGAGAAATGGAAGGGAGAAGTAGCTTCAAAGTGGGACCTTTGTAGATGTAGCATTGTCTCACTTCTTTTTTTTCTTCATCCTTCCAGTATGCAGGGGGATGAAATGGAGTAGAGCTGGGGTACCCAACCTTGGCAACTTTAAGACTTGTGGACTTCAACTCCCAGAATTCCCCAGCCACACATGCTGGCTTTGGAATCCTGGGAATTGAAGTCCACCTCTGGAGTAAAGGGAGATACAGCTTTCCCCTAGTTTGCCCATGATGGTACTAAAATCAAGTCACCTAGTTAAAAATAAAAAGAATCAAAAATATTTTAAAAAGAAAAACGAAGTATCACCAAACGGCACCATAAAAATTATCGTGATGGTGTCCTATATGAAAGATGACATGTGAACCATAACTGGCCTTGATTTACCACACTGTCTGTCACCAAACAGTTGGTTTGATTACTGGTAGTCAGTTTCACACTTGGCCTAGTGTATCATGTGAAGACACTGAGGGAATTGTTTCTGGATATACTTGTAAAAGGTGACTGTGATTCAGTGGTGGTATTCAGCCGATTCGG
Source organism: Pseudoxenodon macrops (assembly GCA_032467955.1). NCBI lineage: Eukaryota > Metazoa > Chordata > Lepidosauria > Squamata > Pseudoxenodontidae > Pseudoxenodon > Pseudoxenodon macrops. The sequence continues at coordinate 10,228 of JANHFT010001769.1, read as the reverse complement.
ACCGGTCCGAGTGAACTGATAGTGGCACTATGCTGACCTATTTAGCCACGTTTTCTAAGCCATTTGCATATGTGCAAGCCGCAAACACACGCTCAATTTTCGGTGTGCAGTGAACTGGTAAAATTATGTGAAATCCACCTCTGCTGTGCTTGCTAAATAAAGTACTGATATCAATGTAACACAATTTTAAGTAGCAATCTTAATACATTTACTTGGGGAAAAGATTGTAAAACTCTTCCCTACATTTTTTCTAAATGTTAGCAAGCCATCTTAACAATGTTTGTGTAAATGAGTGCTGTGATTTTGAGGAAGCTTTCTTCCAAAGAAGCAAAACATTAAATACGAAATAAAGCTAAGTATAACATCGTGAAGAATGTATGAAATCAGAGAGATAATTACACAGGGGTGCTGACATGACACTGGTGGTGAAGAAAACAAAGTCATAAAAAAAGAAAGCCTAGCCTTAATTAAATCATAATCCAGTGAGATATATTTTCAAATATATTTAAGAACAGTGACTATAATGTAGTGACATTCTAATTTATGTTATTATTTATTCAATTTTTATCCCACCTTTATTATTTTGATAAATAACTCAAGATGGCGAATGTACGTAATACTCCCCCCTCCTCCTATTTTCCTCATAATAATCCTTTGTGGTGGGTTGGGCTGAGAGTGATTGGCCCAAAGTCACCCAGACATCTTTCATGCCGGTAGTGGGACTAGAACTCACAGTCTCCCACTTTCTAGCCTGGTGCCTTAACCACTGGACCAAACTGGTTCTCTTAACAACCTTAATAACAATAGAAGCACCTATGTCTGAGGCAGGCCCAACAAGTCACACATGGATACAGCGACACTTACAGCAACAAGGAGGAGCTGAAAGCCAGAAGTCTCCATTTAGTCTAGGAATCTCGCGTTGCTCCCAGTTAGTTATTTAAAATTATTTTTAAATAACATGGAGCCAGTCCTTAACTTACAACAGTTCATTTAATGACCATTACAACAGCACTGAAAAAAGTGATTTATGATCATTTTTCACAACTTTTGTAGCATCCCCATGATTGTATGATTAAAAATCAGATGCTTGGCAACTAATTCATACTTATGACCACTGCTGTGTCCCAAGGTCATGTGATCACCTTTTGCGACCCTCTGCCAAGCAAAGTCAATGGGGTAGCCAGATTGACTTAACAACCGGGTTACCTGTCAAAAATGTTTAAAGAAAAAGCGGTGAAATGTTGGAAATCATATACCAGGTATTTATTATCATATGTGGTGGACATGTGCGGAGGCCAAAAAGTATTGGTCAAAAATACATAGATGGTTGGAAGAGATGT
>JANHFT010001767.1:154465-166630 GCA_032467955.1 Pseudoxenodon macrops | reverse complement strand
AGCAACTTAGAACTAAGGAGAAATTTCCTGACAGTGAAAACAATTAACCAGTGGAACAACTTGCCTCCAGAAGTTGTAAATGCTCCAATGCTGTAGGTTTTTAAGAAGAGGTTGGATAACCACTTGTCTGAAGTGGTGTAGGGTTTCCTGCCTGAGCAAGGGGTTGGACTAGATGACCTCCAAGGTCCCTTCCAACTCTGTCTATTCTATTCTAAAGTCAATGGGGAAATGTGGATTTGCTTCACAACTCTGTGATTCGCTGAACCACTGCAGCAATTTGTTTAACAACCATGGCAAAAAAAAAAAAAGGATGTAAATTCAGGCATGACTCACTTTACAACCTCCTTCCCGAGCTATGAAAATACTACCGGTACGTAGTTCCAACTATAGTCGTTAAGTCGAGGGCTACCTGTGTAAAGTTTTAATATGCTTCCGGGAGCACCTTAGTTTGGATCCGTTAGTAACGCGCGATCTGCAGCTGTTTCAACACAGAACTGATGTGGCACTCTATAAACACGTTACTCACCAATTCAGTTATTCCATTTGGTTCTCACTCTCTCTCTCTCTCTTTTTTTTGTAGTTTTCAGGCTGTTTTAAAGAGCATGGATACCTTTTGCATCACATTTATTTCTCAGTTAGGCAGGCTTATTATGTTGCAGAAGAATTTGCCACCGGAACTGCTTTAATAATAGAACTGTTCTCTAGGAATAGACTTGAGTTATCACTCAAAGATGACAAAAGACCTTTCCCTGTTAACAGCACCTGTCCTCTGGAATGAAGTTCCACCTGACATCTGAATGGTTCCCCCCCTTTTTTTTTTCATTCCAGAAAGTAATGCTTACTATTAGTCTTCTCATCATTCCTATCACCATCTCCTCCCACTTACGACTGCAGGACTGTAACTTGTTGCTTGTATCCTATGACTTCTTATTGATATTGTTTCCCGATTGCTTATTTGTACCCTGTGACTATCATTACGTGTTGCACCTTATGATTCTTGACAAATGTTATCTTGTCTTTTTATGTACACTGAGAGCACATGCACCAAAGACTGGGAATTTTTTCCCTCCATTTATTGCAATGAACATATTACAAACAGCCAAATATTCTGCCCATGCCACATACAGTATATATATATGTGTGTGTGTGTGTGTGTGTATAATTCCTGTTTTGGTGTGTTTTAGCAGCATTTCTTGTCATTAGTAACAGCTCTTATTTCCCATCTAACTACATGGAACTGTACACACTTGATACATTGCACTTAAGTCTTCCCATATATACCAAAGTCGATGAACCATTTTGACTGAATAGGTTCACGTTTTCCACTTAGAATTCCATAGGTTACGGCAGACAAACAAACTCTTAACTAAGGGTCTCACCAGCAATGGCATCAATCATTATCTTCATCTTTAACTTCAGAAGTTCTGTCAGGAGATGGATGGACCGCTTTTGGAATTTCATGAGCATGGGCTGGCTTTCAAGTGAAATCACATAATTAGCTCTCTTCGCTGAGGGTGTAGCACCCACCTTTTGAATTCTTGATGTAGTTGCGAGGGCCAGCTCAGCCTCATCATAGGGGAGGAATTTGACAACTGGACAATATAAACCAGTGAAAGATTTTCTTGGTGCCATCTCTATGAGCTCATCCCATGTAAACTCAAATATGTTCCTGACACCTCGTGGCACATGGAAGCCCATTTTCTGCCATGCGATAAGCATGTGTATCAGATCAGTCAAAAGCTTTGGAGCCTTGGCTTTCATTTGCTCAAAATCAAGATTTTTATGTTCGTCCGTCTTTTGCTCATCCTTTGGCTCATCTTTTTGTTCAGCTTTTGGTTCACCTTTCACTTCAACCTTCAGTTCAACCTTCGGTTCAGATTTCGGTTCACTCTTTAGATCATTTTTATGGTCAGATTTATGTTCATCCTTTTGATCAACCTTTGGACTACTTTTTATGTCAGACTTTTGGTCATTCATCTCACCAGTTCCTTCATGTCATCAATGATGTAACAACATCTAAATAAGGAGAACAATATATGAGAAATATTTCTGTGCTGTTGTTACCTTTAGGACTAACATATCATTTGATAAATGAATCATGTGCTAATCTGTCTCTTTCAAATGTATTCCCTCTTTAATATCCTATCTTCAGTAAAAAGAATTCAACAAAGCATAAAGAAAATTTCCCAAATGGTCTCCCTTCCAAACTGGGCATGTCCAGATTACTTTGCATCAACCAGATTGCTCCATCCTATGTCTTCAAAACATACCATATTGGGAGCTGCATGGAATTCAGCTCCTGCTCAGAGTCTTAGCATTAGCCAAACTACAATAATGAGGCTTTTAAAAGGGTAAAAAAACAGAGTAGAAAATATTTTTAAGTGATAGAAAGATATAAACGAGTGAGTCAGTAAAGATTTAACTAAAAACTGAGTATAAGGAGGAGTTAGGAAAAGAATAATGCCATAACTGAAGGGTATGTGTTCTGGACAGATGCAAAGGTTTCACAGCTTAGGCAAAAGCATCCATACTCCATCTAAACTAACATAAAGTTCAGACCAAGATTGATTGTAATTTATGGTACAGACTAAAGCCAAGACCTTTTCATATACAGTTCATTGTTCTGCCCCCAGCATAATGTAATAATATTAATTCAGTCAAAACAATCAGCAGTGCTGTGGTGTTTTCTAACAAATGCTGACTTTTACACTCTTGCACCCTTGGTTACCCAATCTGGATGGCAAAAATCCAGGTGACCATATGGTGGCAGCAGAGAGTTATGATTGTTCAGCATTTCTTTGCTACCATCTAACGGGCATTACCCAGGCTTGTATAAACACCTAAGACAAAGTTGATTGTCGTAAAGTAGGGAGTCTGATGCTTGAGCAAGGAGTTTGAAGAAGAAGATATGCAATGGTTAAGAAATAGGTAGTATCTCCAAGACATAAAATGCGGCATTAGAAAGGCCTTAACTCTACTTACCAAAAGCAGCTTTTTTCTGTTAATTGCCTTTGTGCTCATCAGTAAGAAGTACCAAGAAAGTCCATGTTTAAGTATGACAGATAAATTACCATTGATTTAATTAAAAAATAGAAACTGAATAATTTTCTTAATTAGAAAGTATATTTTCAACTGGAACTAATAACCTGTCAGTCTAAGCTTTATGTCAGTTGGGTTTCTACGGCAGACTAGAGTTGATCACCTCAGGAATGAAATGGCTAAATAAATCCAGCCTCCCACCCAGAAATTTCTGCTCTATGGTTAGGGCTCATTTTGTCTAGCATTTCTAAAGACGGTACATGTGACCATGTGTTCTTTAGACCAGGGGTCCCCAACCCCCGGTCCATGGATCAGCACCAGTCTACAGCATGCCAGGAACCGACTCACACAAACAAGTGAAGCCCTGTCTGCAGGATACAGGCAGCACACAAAACCACTCCCTCTCTGGTCTGCGGAAAAACCTCTCCCCACAGAACTGGTCCCTGGTGCCCAAAAGGTTGGGTACTGCTGCACTAGAAAACCTAGCTCTGAGAACCTAGGCCAATTGTTTTTTTCTATGTTATGGAACTTTTTCCCTATTTGAATGCTTTTTTTTTTTTAATTCTGCTGGAGGAAACATTTTCATTGACTTGATGTAAAAAATAAAGAATAGTGTATGATCATGTGTGTGCACTGCTCACTGAACCAAACTCATACAGCAAATAGTGGCAAGCGTGTGCATGCGCAAGAAATAGAAGTAGAAACAGATTATTTATGGTGCCCGAAGACACTTTAGGACAGTGATGGTGAATCTTTGAGGTCACACGGAAATGGCACGTGTGTGCTCGTCGGGGCCACGCTCCAGAAAAGCCAAACTTCTGGGTTCTAGTGTGCAGACGTGCCTGATGATCAGCTGGATGGCACGCATGCACACACTGATTTTTGGCACTGCCGCATGCGCGAAGGTCAGCTGATTATCATGCGTACATGCATGCCAGAAACCCAGAAGACAAACAGGCAAGGCTGCACATGCCGGGCGACATGGCTTCGTGAGCCACTTTGGGCATGCATGCCATAGGTTCACCATCATGGCTTTAGGATAACTATCTATAAACTGAGCACAACTCATTTTAAATGTCTTGAATCACATTCCAAAAATAGTTGCTTGGATACTCATTTACAATGCTGTGGAGAGGATAAACAATGCTAGAAAGAAACTTTAGATGAATTCGTTCTAATATCAAATTTGCTGAAAAGGATGAAGTGAGGGAACTTTAAATGTTTCAGTCATCGGTATGGACTAACACAGAACTAAGAATCATGGTGACTCAGTAACTTAAAGATGTTAGAGATGGCCTTTGCTGTAGCGGTTTGAGTGGCAGAGTGAGTTCCCATCACTTGCCTCAGTTTCTGCCCACCTAGCAGTTCGAAAGCATCATACATGCAAGTAGATAAATAGGTACCACTTCAGTGGAAATGTGGCAGTGTTTTGTGCGGACAGTGGGACCCTACTGGATACAATACAATGTCCCAGTGCAAGGCGATATTGGTGGTGGGAGAAGGCCCCAGATGATGCCCCAGGAAGTTGCTTGTCTTTCTGGTGCTGACCTAGTTCGCCCCATGGGATAGCGTGCAAGCGCAAACTAAACAGACGAGGACTCTTTGGCAGCCAAATAACTACGGTACTTTGTATTAACACTGTAGTCTCTTGGCTAATTGTAACATTGCCATATGCTAAATGAATAATCACAGAACTGATACCAATAAGGAACATAACAGAATAACCAGCAGACACAATGAACCCCTTGGGATCATCTGTTCTTTCCAGCTTCTATAACAAGACCAGGGAGAGTTGCATTTTCAGCTGTGTGGTTTTAGAAGATTAAGCAAGAGGAGAGCATTCACACACAGAGAGGTCACAAGTTGGAAAGGAATAGTCCACAAAAACAAACCTAAGGAAAATTTCCAGGATTTCACATTAAATCTGAAATTTCAGTGAAGGAGACTTTGAATTATTACCTGTTATGAGAATGATGTTCTAATAGTTACAGCATTAGGTGGGTGATATGGGAGCATACTGCATTCCATATGCCAGCATTCATTCTTATGTCATAGTAGCAGAGAACCTTATCATTCTAGATTTTTTTTTTTTGGTACAGAGTTTTCTTCACCTAAAGGCTAGTTAGGGTTCATATGTTTTTATGGTGAAAATGAAGAATTGGTTTTGGAACTTCTATCAGCCATTTCTAGCACATGGGGCAGTTTCCCTGCTGCTTCAAATTAAAAACAGAGAGAAATGCAAAGGGCATGCAGCATCATTATGGCTGCGTATATGCAATTCAGATAGCCACAAGGCTTTCATTAATGTGAATGTATTTGCAAACTCTTTCCACTTAATGGAGTGACTACTCAACCAGCCATCTGGGGAAAAAATTCTTGAGGTATTTTAGTGACGAGGGCACAGTGTATGTGCAAATAGCTTTTTTTTCATTCTACAATCCCCTCTGAAACAGCCTACCTTTTTGGCTTCCCATGCTCTTAATATAATCCTAATGGAAGATATCATGTAGAGTGTCCTCCTGTTGAGGGTTTTTTGGTGTTGTTTTTTTTTGGCAGCAGCCCTGCTGTTACTGCTAAAGAGGAATTATGTCCTTGAGGAATTCTTGAAAGTTATTGCTTCTCATAAATTTGGTGAAGAATTTCCAGGGACCATTTGTGCCCAATAGACACGTACCTTGAATTATATGTTTCCAGACTGTTTACCAATATCTTTGGGTGATAAGGCAGGGAATAAAAGGATTGCTTAAAATAGCAATAGCAGTAGCATTTAGACTTATATGCCACTCCAAAGTGCTTTACAATCCTCTCTAGGCGGTTAACAAAGTCAGCATATTGCCCCCAACAATCTGGGCCCTCATTTTACCGCCCTTGGAAAGATGGAAGGGTGTATCAACTTTTAGTTGGTCAGGATCAAACTCCTAGCTGTGGACAGAGTTTGCCTGCAATACTGCATTCTAACCACTGTGCCACCAAGACTCATAAAATCTTGGAAAGCTAGCACCAGATACATTTCAGGTAAAGACAGATGGCCCAGCACAGTATAGGATAGCTCAATCTGTATCAAAATAGTTTGGGAAACGGCTGTAAAGAGACAGAAGTGCACATTTTGCACGCAGACAATCTAAAGCATTTCTATGTTAAGACTGTGAAGAACTTCTGCTGATTAATTTCACCTACCAGGAGACCTCTCTGCAAATAGTTCAGACCTCTGTCAAGAAGTGTCCTTTCCTCGGTCAAAGAAAGAAACCTCTCCTAGATAACTTACAGGAATAAGCAGCAGAAATAAGTAGTAAGTGTGACTTTCAAGTCAGTCTTGGTTCCTGGCAACTACACAAACAAGAACCTGCAGTTCTCTGTACACCATTTTTCAGGAGTGGTTTTCTCTTTGCCTCTTTCTTTGGGTAGAGAAAGAATGAATAGCTCAATATCAACTGTTTGCCTTCGAGATAGAAAGAGAATTCAGGATTCCCCACTTTTAATCTTTTATTTCACTGTTCTTAAAAATAATTGCCCCCATGGATAATAGCCAGTCTAAATTATTAGAATTCCACATAAAATAATAACAACTTTAAAAATTCTACTTTGTGGATATTCAGTGACTATTTTTATAAGCAGCTTGTGCCATCTACTGGACAAGTTTGAGGAATTTCAGGTTTAAGGGCTGAGAAGAGGAATTGTGCTTAACTGGCTTTGTTCCTGAAGAAAAATGTGAGACACGTTTCCCATTAAAATCTTGCATTCTATTAGTTCACTATAACAATGTAGTTTACTCTCTCTTTTGAAGATAGACATTTTTAATTACAGTAACTGTCGTAAATAAAAATCAAGCAAGGCATTAGCTTTGTGGATAGTCTATTTGTTAAAGCCAGTATACGTTTATGAACTCATTTCCCCACCCCCCTAAGGCAGTGATGGCTAACCTTTTAGCCGTTGCATGCCAAAAGCGGGGGGAGCATGGGGTTGTGCACGCGTGTCCCCACACCCATAATCCCATGCGCCCCCACGCATGTGCATGTGACCCCCCTGCTCCTGGCACGCAATGGCCTGTTTTCATTCTCCCCAGGCTTCAGTCTTTCTAGGAACCTGGGGAGGGCAAAAATGACACACACACCCCGGAGGCCAGAACCAGCCCATTTGCCAACTTCCAGAAGTTGGGAAATGGACCGTTTCTGGCCTCCGGATGGCCTTCGGGGGGGGTCGTTTTCACCCTCCCCAGGCTCCTAAAGGCTCTGAAGCCTGGGGAGAGCAAAAAAACAGGCCTTCCAGTCCAAACGGAAGTCGGCAAATGGGCCATTTCCGGTCTCTGGAGGGCCTCCAGATGTGTGTGTGGAAGAATGTTTTCACCCTCCCCAGGGTCCTAGAAAGGCCCTGGAGCCTGGGGAGAGCAAAAAACAGGCCTTCCCCACCCACTCCTGGAAGCCAGAAACAACTTGTTTCCCAACTTCCAGTGGGCCCAGAAGGCCCGAAAATCAGCATGCACACCGGACCTGAGCTCACGTGCCCACCGATATGGCTCCGCTTCCCACCTGTTGCACACGGAGCCATAGATTCACCATCACTGCCCTAAGGAGTACATTACTGAAGAACTTGCATTTTACTTCATTATTTCAAGGCATCTCATTAAATAATACAACTTTTACCTTTTGTAGGAAAAACGGAACCTTCAAAAGTGGAAAATAGTTTTATTTTGCAGCTACACATCACCAATCCAGAGGACATTTAAATATGCACTTAAATAGCACAAAATTCGTTTAGAATAACGGACTGTTCTGTAATAACAATCTGGAAGGTCAACAATACTAATATGTGAACATTAAGCTTGTTTAACGCTGGAAGAATTTCAAAGAACTGGAGAAAAAAATTGGAAGTTTGTTATTATATAGGTTGACAGCAGAAAGACTATTGTATGCGCAGAAATGGAAGGATTCTTCAATTCCTACTATGGGAAAATGGTTGCAGAAGTTGATGGAGTTGGCTGAAATGGCAAAACTGACTACCTTGATTAAAAAAAAGAACATAAGTACTTTTGTTTCCACATGGAAACAGCTTCTAAACTTTGTGCTTGATGTGGAAAAGAATGAAACTTTGATTTTGGGTTTTACAGATTAGATTGATAGATCTTTATAGAAATGACTTGTTCATTTCTATGAACAAGAAAAAAGTTGGAAAAGCAAAAAGTTGTGATCTGTTGTGATGCCTTATTCTACTGTTAACAGAGTCAAAAGTCAAGGCTTCTTTTTCTTTTCCTATCCTTCCTCACTTTTCGTTCCCTTTTTCTCTTCCCCTTCATTGTCCTTTTATTTGCTTTTGTATTTTGTATTTTATAATACCTTATAACTTAATAAAAAAATATGATATAAAAAACACTGGAAGAATTTCAGAAGACTAATGGAAAATAAATGTGATTGTCTGGATTTGTTTCCACATTTTGTCTCTCATAGTTGAGGTATACCTATGATGACAATTACAGGCCTCTCTCATCTTTTTAAGTGGGAGAAATTGCACAATTGGTGGCTGACTAAATGCTTTTTTGCCCCACTGTACGTGCTAATCTTTCCTGACTCTAATTATTTGACTCTCAAATAACTGGGCAAATGGTGAAGGATGCGTAGTGTAAATCTTCTCGAGTAGCTCTTGCTCTAGCATAGCCTTTTTCATTAATTAAATAAGGATTGTTATTAAAATGTTACAACCTGATCATATCCAAGCTTTTGTGTGCCTAAAGAAATGAAATTCCAGACAAAGATGGTATCTTTGAAGTGAATTCTTTAATATTAGAAGTGATAGGGAACTGCAAGAAAGTTCACCTGCTCACAGAAACTATCCTTAATTTGTTTTAATCATCAGGGAACAAATGATTTTCCTAACGGCATCTGACATTCATGTGACTTGCTTGTAGTAGGAGAGCATATCATCCAAACTTTGGTAAATCGGTTCTTGGTTTGACGTCCTCATCTCAGGTGCCTGAGTGGGTATGAAGTCATTGTTCCAGGAGTTATTGCGAGTCTCAGATGATGTAGATGGCAAGTTGCCCGTAAAAGTGTCTTCTGTACTTACATAGGAGTATTCAGATTTGTTCCTATTTTTATTATTCAAATCGTAAAATCTCTTTTGATTGCTGAAGTAAGCAGAAGGTGGTGCAAACTCTGGATCTCTTTCATTCCTGAGTTCATTCTGCTTCTTTGACCAAAGTCCAAAAGTGAATTCTATTAGTGGGAAGAGGAAGAAATGTCAAGTTCAGCTTGCTTTTTCATATTTAATTCAACTCAAGCTCTATGAAACGTAAAAAGATTACTTCTTTTTAAAAAAAAAACCTTATAGCAATAACCTGTTTTACTTCTGTTTAGGAAATCCCATTTTGCTTACCTTAATAGAATCTTTAAAAAAAAGATGGAACTCACCCACATTTGGTGCCTTCTACAATACAGGTGGTCCTCAACTTACAATCACATTTGGGCCCAAAATGTACATTGCTAAGTGAGAAATGTGTTAAGTGATTCCCTCCCACCCACATTTTACGATCTTTCTTGCCAGTGAAACCCTGCGGTTGTTAAGTTAGTAACACAGTGGTTAAATGAATCTGGCTTCCCCATTGACTTTGCTCATCAGAAGGTCGCCAAAGATAAGTCACAAGATCCCGGGACACAGAACCGTGAACCAATTGTCCAGCATACAAATGTAAATCACATGACCATGGGGATGCTGCAATGACCGTATCTGTGAAAAATGGTCCCAAGTCACTTTTTTCAGTGCCGTTGTAACTTCGAATGGTCACTAAAGAGCTGTTGTCAAGGTCTACCTCTACCGTTTAGTAATCTGGGGAAGGCTGTGAAAGCTTACATGCAGCTGTAACCTTCTTTTTCTGTATTATGTTGGGATGTGGGAATCCCTCGCCTGAAATGCTGGTGACCCAACCAGAGTTTAAGTTAAGAATGAGGAAATTCTGCTTAGTCATGGGCTGTAACATGTGAAGAGGATTACAGAACTTCCTTCTTCTTAATGGATTACAAAAAGTCCTTCCTTGGCAAAATTTAAAACTTAAAAACCGTCTCAAAACCACCACCACCTCCTCTCCAAATCAAGGGGGGGAAAACCACATTGCTAAAATCGTTAAGTTTGCTGTCGGAGATTGACAAAGCAATATCAGGGTTTTTGGAGGGGCAAGTTAAAAAGGAGTGCTGGAGGGTTCCATGGACCAAGCCACCATGGCTTAAACCAGAGGATTCTTGATATGTTGACAGTCCAAAACATTGTGTATATACTGCAGCTTCCTACCTTTGCCTTTATCCCATTCACGAACATAGGGCACACCCGGCTTGGTATCTTTCCTCTCCTGAATGATAACTTCTACTTTTCTACTTTCTGTAGAAACTCTGGGCAGTTCAGCGGGCTTGCTTGAAGGTAGGACTGGCTCTGGTGCTTCCTCCTCTGTTATGAAGAACAACATATAGATTTTAGGCACCACATACAATAAATGGATGTGATATGATATTACACTACTGTATGATATTGTACAGTAAGTGTATTTATGGAATGATTTCCTCACAGTAAACATGTCATATATTTTATCCATATTACCTGTTGCCTCCTCGAAAGAAAGTTATTACAAAGTAAGCTGCAAGGAGTTTAAAAATATATATATCTACATTTCAATGGATACCAAAAAGCAGAACAAAAGTTACGACTTGGCAACAGACCCTAGAATGACTATATTATAATATAGAAGCAATAAGAAAAATATTTCATACTCATCTTTTCATCAATTTCACCAGCTTTTCAAAAGTTTATCAGTGATAAAAATATTAGCGGGGAACATAAACCATCCAAGTTGATATAATTAAAGCATAATTTTCTAAAATATCTGAAAAATTAGCTTGGAGTTTTTGAACAGCGGCCGCTGTGGGTTATTGCTATGCCTGAACTAGAAAAATCAAGTCTGGTCCTAATCCACCATCCTGCTTCTTCAATGCACGTGCACAATATGTCTAAAAACGCAACTTTTTTCTGATTGAGACTATGAAACCATTCGGAATAAACTACAATATAGTCAAATTTGTGGTTGTTAGTGAATAAGAAAGATGTTGTCATCTAGTCAAATATGTAACTCTTCCAAAACTGCTTTTAAATTTAAAGAAAATAATTCAAAATTACCTCCATTTTCTTTCGTATCGCCGTCTTTTAAGCGCTTTTTCGCTCGAAGTTTAGACAACCTGGCTTCCAAAATAGCTTTACGTTTTTCCTTTAAATGTTCACGCTTTGATCTCTGACCGATGGTCTGGACAAAGGCAATACAATAGTAATTCATTTTCTCTTCAGATGTTCACAGATATTATTTCTTTTATTCATTTCCTGCCATACTTTTGAGATTCAAGCTTTAATTTTACCATTACTATGATGTAACTAAACTGTATTTCCTAGGTAAACAAAACAATCGTAATGGATAATCGTAATTTTTCACTGCATCAACATAATTGACAAGCATTTCTTAAGAAATGAATACAGTAATTCAGTAAAAAAAACTGTGATATTTTAATACTAGAATTTATTCCTATACTTAGGTTTAACCATCAAACTGTTATCCAATTTACACATTTTCAATTGAATTCTTTAGAGCTGAACTTATATATATTAGATGCATTATACATGTTCTATGTGGGTTATGGTGAAGTCTGTAGTGCTACTAGTTGATTCAACCATAACTGATTCTGTTTACAGGTTGTTCTCGACTTACAACAGTTCATTTAGTGGCCATTGAAAGTTACATCACTGAAAAAGGTGACTTATGACCATTTTTCACCCTTACGACCACTGCAACATCCCCATGGTCATGTGATCAAAATGTAGATGCTTGGCAACTGACTCATATTTATGACGATTGATGGTCTCAGGGTCATGTAGTCACCTTTTGCGACCTTCTGACTAGCAAAGTCAATGGGGAAGCCAGATTCGCTTAACAACCGTGCTACCAACTTACCAACTGCAATGATTCACTTAACAACTGTGGCAAGAAAAGTCATAAAATGGGGCAAAACTCACTTAACAAATGTTTTGCTTAGTAGCAGAAATGTTGAGCTCAATTGTGGTCGTAAGTTGAGGACTACTTGTAATTAGGTTGAAAAAATATTT
>JANHFT010001767.1:97889-111256 GCA_032467955.1 Pseudoxenodon macrops | reverse complement strand
GATTTTACCGAAACGTTGTGCTAATGGCACCTTTGATTCTACACGGGAAAGAACCCAAACAACAAAATACCTACATATATATATATATATATAAAGGAAGAAACAGCTGAGATCACACATTGCTCCTAGCAGCTCCAAACTGAAAGCACCTGAAGATGACGAATGGGATTTCGGTCGAAACGTCACCAAGACACCCTCAATCTTACACGGGAAAAGACCCGAATACGCCAAGACTTTCATATATATATATATATAAAAATAAAACCCAGGAAAAAAGGCAAATCCCTAGTAGCTTCTGCAAATCTACTAGGGATCTGACCTTTTTCCTGGGTAAAAGTGCAATTGGTGACTTGGTTTATCAGAGACCTTAGAGAAATGAAGTGGAGGACTGGAGCGTAACTGGGACAACTGTTGCGATGGATTAGATAGAACCTTAATTTTAAAAATTAAGTAAATAAAAAAAAATTAAAAATAATAATAATAAATGAATGAATTGGAAAAACAACAACAACAAACACAGAAAAAACTCAAAGGCCAGACTGGATGGACTGTTGGGTCTTTTTCTGCCATCAGTTTTCTATGTTCCTATGTTAGATGGAATGCCATGTATTTTAAAGGCCATTTGAAATCTTCTTGTCTAATATGTGGACACAGAAGAGAATGCTTATTTCTCCACCCTCTTTACATCTGCATGAAAGAAGCTGGCAATATTTTTCTCATCATGTATCATTTAATCAAGGTATTGGAAGAAAGGTAGTAGAAAAATTGAGGCTTGCTGTGAGTAATTTTCATCATTCTTTATAGACAAAGTCAGTTGGTCTCACTGCAGTGTGGACTCCTACATGCAGGTGATGGGGAGGAAAAATTGGTAGCTTCTGATCCTGTTCATAAGGACTCTTTTTAGCATGTAGATTTCTGAGGACATGGATAGGACCAGTGGTAGGATTCAAATAATTTAACAACCAGTTCTTTGCCCTAATGCTTTCTTCCAACAACCAGTTCACCAAACTGCTCAGAAAGTTAACAACTGATTCTCCTGAAGTGGTGCGAACTGGCTGAATCCCACCACTGGATAAGACCTTTAAAAAATGAAGGTTATCTCCTGTTTAGTTGCCTCCTACCAGTACCTTTCTTTGCTGAATAATCAAATAGAATGGGACTAGCCTCATGATTTACATTTACTTAAAGGGTGGGATGTATTCCACTTGGCTTAAAGGAAGCAGTTATAAGGCCTTTATTGAAAAAAGTAAATATTCCTTTATTGAAAAAAGTCATCTGGAATATTTGAAATATTTGAGCCAGTCTCAAATATTTAAATGATAGGGAAAGGTGATATGGAAAGTAATCCCAGTTTGTTTTGTTTTGATTAAATGTTTTATTGTATCTGGATGTATTCTAGTTGACTTTTTGCTTGGGATATTGGTTGAAAACTGGGTAGGCAGAATATAGTAGTGCGGTATTGTTATTATTTTTTTTGTTATCTTGGCGGTGTATGATTCTATTAGTATGGTATTTTCTTGAATTGTTTGGTATATTTGGACCTGGAAGGTCCTGTTCTATTATTAACCATCTACAGGGAAGTGCCTGTAGATGGTTAATAATAGAGTGGTTATTTGCAGTTTTAGAATAGAGTGGGTATTGACACACCATTGATAGACACTGGGTGTTATTGCCATACTCAAGAAAAGCATCTATTACCTTTCAATATTGCCTAATTTCAATAATGGGCTGGACCAGGAAGAAGATCAAGGTACTTATAAGATGAAAGCACTGTTTGACATAAGAAAACCAGATTCAAAGATGAAGATTAAATTTATTTTGTATGAACCAGAGGTGGGTTCCTGCCAGTTCAGACCGGTTCGCTAGAACTGGTAGCGACGGCCAGCTGGGCATGCCCCTGAACTGGTCCTCTGGCTTGAAATCCGTCCACCCGAGTGAAATTTAATCAAAAATAACCCCCTGCACATGCACAAAGCCTCCTGTGCATGCACAGATGAGTTTAACCTAGAAGCGACAGGGGCATGTGGGCGAGCATAGCAAGCGCATGCACGCAAAAAACACACTTCTGGCACGACCCCAAAACGGTAGGGAAGGTAAGAGGAACCGACCACTGGTATGGAACTACGGTGCCCAGTTCAGTTGTACTGAATTCGTAGGTAGAGGCTGTGGCAAGAAATGTACATGCACAGTACCAGCTGCAACTCTTCCTAAACTGATCAGACCTAGCAGTGGTTATCCATGCTGAGATTACATCCCATCTTGACTCTGCAGGGTGCTTTACATAAAGTTACCAGACCATTAAAAAAGGATCTGGAAATTGCAATTGGAGCAAATTGTGTCAGGCAGGCTACTAACCAATTAAACAGACATCCATCACCTGATGCTTATACTTGATGATCTGCCAGTTGCCTACAGGGCGCAACTGAAGATGCTGACCTAACCCTTTAAAGTTCTAAATGTGCTAAGTATTTGAGAGACTGCCTCTCCTGCTAGGCACTGATGTGTTCACTTAGCAGCAGCAGAGATGCTTTCTGAGATGTCTCTGCTGCCAGAGGCTTGCTCATCTGTATGCAGAGCAGCTCTTTTTCCTGGGAGGCTTTCAGGCTATGGTGTGCTTTCACCTCTCTCAGAATTTTAGAAAATGGCTACGGTATATCTCTTTCACCAAGAGTTTAATTAATTAGTTTGTATATCCTGCCTTAACTCTAGAATAGGGGCAGAGGTGGGCTTCACATACTGTAGCAACTGGTTCACCCAGCACCGGAAATGTGAGTGCGCATGCACGCATGCTCACTTCACTCATGTATGCACCATCCGCTCATGCATGCACTGTCACAAAACACAGCAATTCACTCGCACTCACCATCTGCACATGTGTGCAATGATATAGGACGGGATTGCAGGTGGATGCCACCTGCAGGTCGCTACTACCGGTTTGCCCGAACTGGTCCAAACCGGCTGAATCCCACCTCTGAATAGGGGTGTCAAACTCACATCGTCACGTTGTCATCGCAACTTTTCCCCCTTCGCTAAACTGAGGATGGGCGTGGCTAGCGTGTGATGCATCTGGCCTGCAGGCCACGAGTTTGACACTCCTGCTCTGGAAGATCAAGATGGAATACGCCACACTCCTTCCTCCTACTCTTTGTCCCGCAACAAGAATTTGGAGATTGACTGTCTTTACCCAATGAGCTTCCACCATGTAAAAGTGTGATAGGCAGCGATATAAATCGAATGAATAAATAAATAAAATAATGATAGCACTAGCAACAGCACTTAGACTTATATGCTGCTTCACAGTGCTTTACAGCCCTCTCTAAATGGTTTACAGATTCAGCATCTTGCCTGCAACAATCTGGGTCCTCATTTTGCCGACCTCTGAAGGATGAGGTAGTGGGAATTAAACTGCCAAATTGTCGGCAACCAGCAGTCAGCAGAAGTATCCTGCAGTACTACATTCTAACCACTGCACCACCAGGGCTCATGATGAGCTATAACCTGCATCTCCCCATTTCTAATTATAATCTAACCTCTTTACTAACTGCATATGCATTGTTATATATAGCACTGGGTTCTATCTAAATGTATATTTATTTGCAATGTTCTAAACCACCTGGCGTGCTTGTGTAAGTAGAAAGATAAACCTCATAAATATTTTAAACCAATGCCAAATGAATGTCTGTGAGATGGGGCATTACTGGGATATTGATGATAAATGCCATGGTCAGGCAGTTCCCTTGGAGGAGCAATTATTTTAGGTATACAGGATTGATTTGTCTATAAGTTAAAATCATAAACCTGATTAGTAGCAAATTAGTTTCCCAGGCAGTTCTTTCAGCATTAATATGAAACGGTGCCTATCAGCGTATCGCATAGTAACTTTCCCTTAAATTGTACATCCTGACTACACACGAGGGTAGCCACTTACAGGTCATACCAATAATTGAGCTGGGAGTTTGCAGATGGTTAAATATTCTTATTGGGGAATAGTTGTAGTTGATGTATCAGCCAAAGATGATAAAAAGTGGCCCTCTGTCACTATGATCACGGGGCCTTTTCTGAGGGCGATTGTTCTATGACAGGCTTGTCAAACTGGCGGCCCATGGCCAGATATGTCACAGGCAGGCCACGCCCACCCTGGCTACGCAAAGGCAAAAAACATTACGATATGTCACGATCTGGCCCGTGATGCAATCGAGTTTGACACTCGTGTTCTATGACTATCCTCAAGTCACATACTGACTCATCCCTCTTAAACAAGAGGGTGAAGTTGAAGAGGAACAATGGCACAACACTACTAAAAAGCCCCTGAGCCAGTGTAACAGAATCCCATCTCTCCGTGGATAAAAGTCATCCATCAGGCTAAGACATTTTTCATTCTAAAATTAGTTTTGAATCCAAATTGTAACATGTCAGTCTGGATCAGCCCTTCAAAGCACAATCAACATCTAATCACAAAGCAGCTATTTTAAAGCTGGTAGATGAAGGAGAAAAGTACTATATAAAAAGGTTTGTTTAGCTAAGCTGTCAGACTTTCAAAATCCAAATTGTTTCAGCTTTTAGACATTCGGCAGTTCCCTCAGTTTTGAAATCCTTGCCGGTTTTCTTGTTCCTTTGCTCCAAGACACACACACCAGCAGAGGTGGGTTCCTACATGTTCTATCCAGTTCTATAGAGTAGGTAGTAACTCCGTGATGATATCACGGAGCCAGTTCCTTTAGTGGCTCCGTGGGTGCCGCCATTTTGGATTTTGCTTCTGCGCATGCACAGAAGCTATTTTTTTGCTTGCTGTGTGTGCATGCGCTCAAGGCGCAACCCTGAGAGAACCGGCAGTAAGAAGATTCAGAACCCACCTCTGACACACAGACACACACAGACACCCTCCCTCTCCCTCTGCAAAATAATAGTAATCAAACTTATTAGTTGCTACTTACTAGACTCCATTATTTTCCTTTCTTTTTCTCTCTTAACTATTAGCATGATCAAACTGGTGTCTGAAAGTGTCCCTCTAAGTCAAACTTACTATTTATTGCTGTATACATTGAAAGGAACAGGTAACTTTTACACTGTTGCAAAAAATATACCATTTTTATCAGGTGCAAAGTGAGAAAAAGAACCACCTTGTGAGTATTCAACCTAAAATTGAATTTCCTCTTGGAGAACTACCGTACTTTCCTCTGAAGGCTGATTTTCACACAGGCATCCTGTTTGGGGCCCTTGCTTACCGCGTCCTGCTGATACTCTATTTTAAGCTGCTTGAGTTCAACTTAAGGTTTTCGTCCTCTTTTTGCTGGTCCTGTGAGTTGTAAATGCATACAGCAAGGGAGGTTGCAGCAGCAATCTCTCTCCTCTCCCTGGCTGCTTTTGTAACTTCTAAAGTGCTCTGCTGTGCAGTTTGCTTAATGGCAAAGCCAAGTCTGGTCTGTAGGGAGAGCTAATTCAATAATGGAGGGGAATTTTACCTAAAAAAATATCTGAGGGAATACTGTCTGGCCTTCTAATGCTATAATGAATACACTGATGACTGAAGAATTAATGTTGCTAAAATATAACTTCATTTGATTTTCATTTAAAAGAAAGAAAAAAATGCCCTAAGACCCCCAAATTTGGAACACTTTCAGGGAACGTAATAGTCGTTGTATTAGCTCTGTAGTAAGGTTGTGCAAATCCTTTGCAAGAGGTACATGGGAAAGTGCACAGAGCCTCTTTCTTTTTTTAATAGTTCAAAGCTATTTTACCTTTCTATAGGCTTGTGTGGCTATTTCAGAAGTTACTCTTATATTTTTCCACATATGCATCCAGGTATAGTCACTTTTTTCACTTGGGGAAAATATGTGTACTGAAGCACCTTTTGCAAAGGATTTACAGAGCCCTGGCTTATATTGCCTTCCATGCATAATTTGAGTTGCTGTAAAGAATTGCTGGTTGTCAGTATCTCAGATTCTATTAAAAGCTTTTTTCAAATGTAACCTTAATGGTAAATGATGGGGAGAAAATCTTAAACATGTACTTCCCTACATAGTGGGAACAAGTTGCACTCATTTATCACTATCCAAAAAGTTTGATTAAATGCATTACCATTGCAATTGGGAGCAAAATGTGCAATTCTGAGGATCATTAGGCAAGAGGTCCTAAAGGTAGGAAGAATACTCCCTAATTTGGAAAATTAGTCTAGTTGAGAGACAGAAGCCAAATGATAAAATATGAACTGACTTTATTAGAGAGAGTGCACTGTCATTATTTATAGATTTTAATAAGCACGTGATTAGATGTTATAAATTACTTTAACATTTGTAATTCATGAATTCATTGAACAGTAATTCATTTAGCACTGCTTAGTACTAGAGAAGAATAACATGTTTTCAAATAAGCAGTACATGATTTTTTTAAAGCTGTGAAATAATTGCATATACTGTATGGTTCCTAATATCAGGAGTCAGTAAATGTTCAGACCAGTCAAATACCCATTAAGGACCAGATTGTCAAAATAATAAAATAGCAAATAGTTTCAGATTGATTTTTCCAAAAGACTGAGAATCATAGTTTAATTTGTAATTGCAATGTGATTTATTTATAAGTAGGATGACAAAAGGCATTAGAATGCTTGTTTAGAATGCTTTGTTTCAAATATATGTAATGAACTGAAAGATGGGGATTAGATTTATGAAGGACCACTTCTAAACATTAATTTACTTAAATTGCCAGTGATATATCTAATATATTAAAATAATGGAAATTTTGTATATGTACTCTTAAGACCAATTTAAACAAATTGATCTGTTTCTGTCTGGTAAATTGGGGACAGGTCTACTATTCATCATGTCAATTGGGTTAAATATACATGCCTTCACATGACATATTTGCAATCACAGTATAATAGTTTTATTATATCTTTAATTATTGGAAATGGAATAAGACATTAATTACTAAGGCCCAAATATAATCATATCCACCAGTTTTATTATATACTGTACCTATTTCACTTTTCAGACTTTAAACAAAATGACTATTTTTTAAATTATATGTTTTTGAAAGAGGAGATGAAGTTAGGTCACATTCATCTAAGTGTACAATCTTTTCATTTGTTTTTTTAAAATATTTTAAAGGAATGTTTGTTAAATATGAGCAACTCATGAAAATGATAAATGAATAGTTGACATATTTAATACATTTTTGAATACATCATTGTCACATTTAATGGCTGCCATGTATATAAAAAAATGAATGAACTTATAGAATTTATCAAAGCTTCTCACACCTTTCCAATGGGGCCTGAATGGTTCATTCTTCCATGTGTTAAAGCTCTGTGGAGACCAATTCATAAGCACATACTTTTGCAGCACTATGACAGAACTACTTAAACTCATCCTGTCTTGAAAGATCCACTGGCCAGATTGGATAGAGAAGAGTTAAACCAAATTGTGAGTATCATGAATTGCTAATGTACTCAGCACACAAACTTAAAAGTCCCTGACAATTTATCATTGATGACAATTATAATCATTTCTGTAAGTTTTCCTTTTAGCATTTGGCCCCAGGACCAATATTCTGAGGCAAGAACAGTTACAAAGAAAATATGTAGACTAGTAACCCCTCTGCCCAAAATAAGTCATAAGTTGTGATTGATCCTAGAACTGAAGATTGAGATCAAACTATCCCAGAACAACAAAGGAAGTGAGGTACCAATGCTTAAGCAAGACTGCAATCTAAATAGGGAGGTTTCATTGATGGGTATTGTCCAAAAGAGTCCATGATCAAATCAGGAAAAAAACTGTAAACCTTCAACAATGGATCTGAAGAGAAGACATAAAGATAACTGACTTACATGGCCTCAGGATTTTAGTGAAGGCAGATGGAGTATTTTATTCAGCACCCTGGACAGAACCCTAGGAGTGAATGAGTTTTTCAGGCAAAGAATTAAGCTCCTGATCTTTTTCCTCTCAGGTTCTTTCTCCTAGTAAATAAGTAGAGAGCTTCACAGAGGAAGCCCTGCGGCTTATTTCTTTCTCCATAGTTTCTTGATAGTTAGGCTTGCTGCCCAGTGCTCTGGAATAAAGTTAAACACTTTAGTTGTTATTAGTTAAATAACAAAGTCACAGAATGGCTGTTTGTGTGATTTGGAATTGTATAAAATGTTCAAACTTGGGGCTAGGACATTTAAGGATTGTGCCATTGATCTTTTGCTGTATAATGAGGTTATGTATTTTACCAGCAGTTCTTATTGATGACAGTTGGTGACAGAAATACTCCTTTACCTATAAAACCATGAGAAATAATGGAAAGGTTATCTGAAACCTTCCAGATGTTGATCAGCCCTAGCCAGCATGCAAAATGATGAGGGATAATGCGAGTCTACCAATGTTTGGAAGACACATGATCTGTGATGAACTAAGGAAACCTCAGTCTGTAATTGTGGTGTCTTAGTAGATGGAGCAACTGAACATATTGAATCCCCTGATTCCAGCACTAGCAATTCCCAATTTCCTGCAACAATTTTAAAATCTGGTATTTGAATTTTGTTTGGACAAAACTCAGCAACACTTTTTCATGTGGCTGTTGATTAAAAAAGGATCGCCAACATAATCGCTGATGTCCGATGACGGATATGACACAAGAAGAATTTGAATTTTGAGATTAAAAATTTGGTGTATTGCATGTGGTTGCAATTTTCCCCTGTGTTTTCTTATCTCATACTGAAATATATATTTATATATAATTATACTTTATGTGTATAAGCAACTATTGTAATCAGTACCAGAATATGCTACTAATCCATTTCTTGTTATTGTTTTGATTTATTTGCACTTACAGCTAAATATTCTGACCTCAACATTGAATATCTCAATATCAGACAACCCTTCAAAAGAGAAATAAAATGAAAAGGATCTTTGTTTCTGTAGGGCAAAAGTTGAAAACATTTGATTGCAAATTTTATTTTCTTCACTGAGTTCTATATTTAGAAGAACATGTATGTAAGCCCATGAAGAGTGTTTTGAGACAGATGCTTAAGAGGGACAAGTCAGATGTGTTGAGCAAGTTACATGCTATGCTAGAAAACTATGCTACAAAGCCTATATCTTTCTCTTTTCTATTTTCCTGGAAGGAAAAAAGGAGAGAGAAGAAAGAATTCTTTCTGTAAGAAGTAGTCTATAAGGAAGATCCTAAGAGTCTCTATTCAGAGGAAGAAGAGCAGAGGCAAAAGGATCCCTTAAGTATTTACTCTCTAGTGGTCAATATGAAAAAAGTTGAAAAGAGCTGATGCTTCTGGAGTTGCATCTTCCACAAGTAATTGAAATAGGGAAGTTCATCCCTTCCACACTATTTTCTACCTTGGGAAAAAAAATCTCTTGCTATATTTGTTCCATCAAAGGTTTCTTTGTACTGCTTTCACCATTGTGAGAAACCACATATGCAGGTGCTTTTGTGCATAATTTTGAGTGTTCCTATTGACAGTTAGAAATGTCTCAGTTGAGTTAACTGATTTCTGATTGTAACCCACTTTCCTTACACTACTTATAGCAAAAGGACCTAGACTTATATACCACTTCACAGTGCTTTTACAGCCCTCTCTAAGCAGTTTGCAGAGTGAGCATATTGCCCCCAACTATTTGGACCCACATTTTACCAACATCGGAAGGATGGAAGGCTGAGTCAAACTTCAGCCTGGTGAAATTTGAACTGCCAAATTGCAGGCAGCTGGCCGTCTGCAGAAGTAGCCTGCAGTACTGCATTCTAACCACTGTGCCACTTCAGCTCTTACCATTGGCTTAGAAGAAGATCTGTGAACTATCAGATTAAAGAGCATTAGTCCAGCACTTTGTTGCTCATTTGGTCAATTAGATATTGGCAGGAAGCCTACAAACTAAATGTGAGAATAGTGGCAGGTAGCTTTGCTCACATTCTCCAGCCTGTGGCATTAAGAGGCATATATTGCATGCTTTTACATGGGTTTTTAAATATTTTTAATTGTGAAAAATAAAAAAAGTTTCTACAGAATTAGATGATTGCAGCCATACCAATTTACTTTCCCAAAGAATGCTTGCTAAACATTTTGGCACTTGTACAAATCTCTGTTATATCACAGCATGGATCCAGAATCTAAATAATGCACTTTATCCCAACAGATCCATTTTCTGATATCGATTTTCTGTTGAAATGGGTAAACAGTTTTATTCCATCTAAATGGTATTTGGACTAAAAAAAAGGTGAAAAGCAAAAGAAAGATAGACTTTTTGAAACTCTGGTGCTGAAACATAGCCGTTCTTCTTTCCATGTGGCTTCCCTTTATGTGTTGGCAATACACATTTGCAAAAAAAAAAGATTATTATCATAGAAAGATTTCATGTAGTCCTAAAATCGTGCTTCTTGGATAAAGTTGTATTTTAAGAATTGAATAATTCTCCATGAATACAAATGAGATTATAAATTACAAGACTCCTGTCCTATGAATAAAGTGCTTGTTGCCATTTTAGAATTTATAAGAATCCTATAAAGTGTGTTTTCATCTTTTTAAGACTCATCTATTGTTCAGCTGTTTCTAATTTCTTACTAAATCTTCTCTTTTCTTGGCATATCAGGGAAACTGAAACAATTTGGAAACAATTAAAAAACCTCTCCATGAAATATTTTCTTTTAAAATGCTAAATGTAACACGTTAAGATACTTACATATTCTTCAAAATATTTTGCTTCCGTTTCTATAATCTGTTGCCAACTTTTTAAATTCATACATCAATCAATTTGTTCTTGGCTTCAAAAAACATAATAATGTAGGTTTTTTTCTGTCTTACAACTAACTTTTCCAACTTGTCAAATTTTGCAAAATTAAGAGATTTTAGGTTTCTTAAAATGCCATATGCATAGTTCCACTTATTTTAAAATAAACTGAATTAGTTAATGTAATTATTGTCTAAGTAATACATTTTGTATGATAATTGCATGAGTAATCCTAGCCTAATGCTAGATTCTTGAATAGTGATTAAGGCTTCAGGCTAGAAACCAGGAGATGCTGAATTCTAGTCCTGCCTGTTAGGCACAAGCAATTAGAAGCACGAATTCAGGGCTTGATTTACAACTCAAATGAGAAATAGTTTCATTGACCATAGCAGAATCTGAGCCAAGACCTAAACCTGAGAGAGTGGCAGCACCATAATGTGGAAGTCTGTCAAACTGACTGACACAGAAGAGTGAAACTACATCCTTGGGCTTCCTGGGATTAAGAGTTACAGCTGCAGATCAGTCATGAGCCATCAAAATTTTCTTGGGACTTCAACATTTGGAGCAATAACCTGTTAACTGTCTTAAGAAATTGTTGAAAAGAGTGCTGAAATTCCTTGCTTTGTCACTCCATGCTTTGAATTTGCTTTTCCTTGAGTAATTCAGATTGTCTAGTACAGTGATGGCAAACCATCTATCTATCTATCTATCTATCTATCTATCTATCTATCTATCTATCTATCTATCTATCATCTATTTCTTTCTTTCTTTCTTTCTTTCTTTCTTTCTTTCTTTAGCTATTTATTTATTTATTTATTTATTTATCTATTTATCTATCTATCATCTATTTCTTTCTTTCTTTCTTTCTTTCTTTAGCTATTTATTTATTTATCTATCTATCTATCTATCTATCTATTTATTTATTTGTTTATTTGTTTGTTTATTTATTTATTTATTGCCAAGTATTATTTATTTATCAAACAAGTATTAGTATAGACATAGACACATGAAAAAGTTGGCACAAATAAATGGATATAAATAAGCAAAACATAGCCATAAACACATAAAATGAATACATATAAATGGGGACAGGG
The DNA here is from genome assembly GCA_032467955.1 of Pseudoxenodon macrops. Taxonomy (NCBI): domain Eukaryota; kingdom Metazoa; phylum Chordata; class Lepidosauria; order Squamata; family Pseudoxenodontidae; genus Pseudoxenodon; species Pseudoxenodon macrops. The sequence continues at coordinate 99,447 of JANHFT010001767.1, read as the reverse complement.
ACGGTAGGCACGCTGGTGCGCTTATGCACGTTCCCTTAGGGACCTCTTAAAAAATGTGTAAGGTGCACGGTAGACCATTTAAGATAAAAGGTATGGGGGTTAGAGAAACTAACAACAGGATCAGGTAGAGTGTTCCAGACATTTATAATTCTATTGCTGAAGTCGTATTTTCTGCAATCAAGATTAGAGCGGGTTACATTGAGTTTGTATCTACGGATAGCCCTGGTGTTATTGCGGTTGAAGTTAAAGTAGTTGTTAATACTTCAAGGTTATGCAGGCCTAAAATTTCAAGCCTGGTGGAATAAGGAATTTTATTGCGAGCAGAGGAGTTGAGTAACTCTTCTTGTAAAATACCTCTGGATCCTCTTTAATGTATTAATGTCCGAAATACAGTGTGGGTTCCAGGCAGGTGAGCAGTATTCAAGGATTGGTTTGGCAAAGGTTTTGTATGCCCTAGTTAAAAGTATAGCGTTACCAGAGAGAAAACGTCGTAAAATAAGGTTGACAACTCTTAATGCCTTTTGCACCCAACAAGGCTCCATTGAGGTAGTGGCCAAAGTAAATAAGCCCATTATGGGAGTTGGGATGAAGAAGACCAAAGTTGGAAGGGACCTTGGAGGTCTTCTAGTCCATCCTTTTGCTCAAGCAGGAAACCAATCTGGACAAATGGCTGTCCAGTCTCTTCTTGAAAATCTCCAGTGATGGAGCAACCACAATTTCTGGAGACAAGTCGTTCCGCTGATTAATTCTTCTATTGACATTTATCCACCTACCTTTCTAGAAATTATTTGTTCTCTAGAAATGATTTTTATCTATGCATCTCTCCTGCAACAACATCTTCCTCAAGAAGACCCGGATTTATTAGCACTAATTATGCAAACGTGCTACATCTCTATCCAGGGGATTCATTTGCATGCACAACTCCGCTTCCTTCTTAATGAAGATATCATGTCCTTAAACGTCAGCTTTGATCAGTGTGGGCCCTAGTTGGTTCTTTTCCTGCCCTGATTTCCAAACCTCTGAAATTTCAACAAGCATCACAACATACTTGAAGGCAGCCTTTGCAGATGGAATAGATCAACTATAGATTTAAAAAAAGATAAGGCAAGAGCCCAACGTGCTTAGGCCCTTAGCTATAGAACATAGTTGCTGCTGGATGCTGGACTATGTGCAAAGTTATTGCTTGCAGAATTACTTATAGGGTGCATATTTTCAAGGGGGAAGTTTTTATCTATCTATCTATCCATCTATCTGTCTTCTATCCATATGTTTGTCACTCTATTTTTCTATCTATCTTTCATCCATCCATCTGTTCATTTATGCATTTTCTTTCTTTCTTTCTCTTTCTTTCTTTCTGTCTCTCTCTCTCTCTCTCTCTTCCATCATATTTGTCACCCTATCTAGTTATCTTTCTATACTTCATCCATCTGTCCATCCATCCATCCATCCATCCATCCATCCATCCATCCATCCATCCATCCATCTATCTATCTATCTCTCTATCTATCTATCTATCTATCTATCTATCTATCTATCTATCTATCTATCTATCTATCTA